>CM055128.1:331617136-331742136 GCA_029206835.1 Rana muscosa
GCCGGTGATATCTTGGAGGAGGCGGCACTATGACCCACCAAGGAGACCGGGAACCCGTCACAGCGCTGCACTCACCCCGACATCCGGGCCGCCGCACTCTCTGGTGATGATTTTCTTTTTAGCACTTTTCTTGCTTTCATAATACATGTAAACATCCCATGGACAGTGACAGGAGGTGACAGTGACAGGAGGTGACAGTGACAGGAGGTGATAGTGACAGGGGGTGATAGTGACAGGGGGTGATAGTGACAGGGGGTGACAGGTCCTCTTTATGGAGAGATCTATTAGACCCCAGATGTCTCCTCACCCTTACAAGGATCTGACCACATCAAGATCGGTGAGATCAGATCCTTTACCAATTACATGGCGCTCTTTACATCCGGGGGAACTGGAAATGCTTGCTGCTTCCCCCCGCCACTGGAGGAGCCTCCCCCCCGCCACTGAAGGAGCCTCCCCCCCCCCCCGCCACTGGAGGAGCCCCCCCGCCACTGGAGGAGCCTCCCCCCCCTCACCACTGGAGGAGCCCCTGCACTATTGGAGGAGCCTCCCCGCCACTGGAGGAGACCCCCCCCTGACCACTGAGGAGCCTCCCCCCCACCACTGGAGGAGCCCCCGCCACTGGAGGAGCCCCCCCACCACTGGAGGAGCCCCTGCACTATTGGAGGAGCCTCCCCGCCACTGGAGGAGCCTCCCCCCCCCGCCACTGGAGGAGCCCCCCCGCCACTGGAGGAGCCTCCCCCCCTCACCACTGGAGGAGCCCCTGCACTATTGGAGGAGCCTCCCCGCCACTGGAGGAGACCCCCCCTGACCACTGGAGGAGCCTCCCCCCCCACCACTGGAGGAGCCCCTGCACTATTGGAGGAGCCTCCCCGCCACTGACCACTGGAGGAGCCCCCCCCCCACCACTGGAGGAGCCCCTGCACTATTGGAGGAGCCTCCCCGCCACTGACCACTGGAGGAGCCCCCCCCACCACTGGAGGAGCCCCTGCACTATTGGAGGAGCCTCCCCGCCACTGACCACTGGAGGACCCCCCCCCTGCCACTGGAGGAGCCTCCTCCCCCGCCACTGGAGGAGCCCCTGCGCTATTGGAGGAGCCTCCCCGCCACTGGAGGAGCCTCCCCCGCCACCACTGGAGGAGCCCCTGCGCTATTGGAGGAGCCTCCCCACCACTGGAGGAGCCTCCTCCCCCGCCACTGGAGGAGCCTCCTCCCCCGCCACTGATACACAACCCTGGTAGAAGTGGAGGAAACATCTCTGTATCCTATTATGCATGTGAGCATCGGCCTCCATCTCAGGGTTTTGTATCAGTGATGGCGCTCCTCTCCTCCCGTGACAACGCTCCTCTCCTCCTCCCGTGACAACGCTCCTCCTCCTCCCGTGACAACGCTCCTCCTCTCCTCCCGTGACAACGCTCCTCCTCTCCTCCCGTGACACCGCTCCTCCTCTTCCTCCTCCCGTGACAACGCTCCTCCTCCTCCTCTGGTGACACCGCTCCTCCTCCGGTGACACCGCTCCTCCTCCCGTGACAACACTCCTCCTCCTCCCGTGACAACGCTCCTCCTCTCCTCCCGTGACAACGCTCCTCCTCCCGTGACAACGCTCCTCTTCCTCCTCCCGTGATAACGCTCCTCTTCCTCCTCTCCTCCCGTGACAACGCTCCTCTTCCTCCTGTGACAACGCTCCTCCTCTCCTCCTGTGACAACGCTCCTCCTCCTCCTCTCCTCCTGTGACAACGCTCCTCCTCCTCCTCCCGTGACAACGCTCCTCCTCCCGTGACAACGCTCCTCCTCTCCTCCCGTGACAACGCTCCTCCTCCCGTGACAACGCTCCTCTTCCTCCTCTCCTCCCGTGACAACGCTCCTCTTCCTCCTCCCGTGACAACGCTCCTCCTCCTCCTCTCCTCCCGTGACAACGCTCCTCCTCTCCTCCCGTGACAACGCTCCTCCTCTCCTCCCGTGACAACGCTCCTCCTCTCCTCCCGTGACAACGCTCCTCCTCTCCTCCCGTGACAACGCTCCTCCTCTCCTCCCGTGACAACGCTCCTCCTCCTCCTCCCGTGACAACGCTCCTCCTCTCCTCCCGTGACAACGCTCCTCCTCTCCTCCCGTGACAACGCTCCTCCTCTCCTCCCGTGACAACGCTCCTCCTCTCCTCCCGTGACAACGCTCCTCCTCTCCTCCCGTGACAACGCTCCTCCTCTCCTCCCGTGACAACGCTCCTCCTCTCCTCCCGTGACAGCGGCTTTATTCCTATGAGAAGTGCGCTGTCATCTCCAGCTGGTGGACAATGTGGGGTCCTTCCGGTGACTGATCTCCCGGCACAGGATGTGATTGGAGTGTCATTTCTCCATCTCATATACAAGATCCCATCCCCCTTCACACTGGTAAAAGTGGCCCCTAAAAGAAGCAGCGCTTGAAACCCCCGCTAGAGGCTGAATAAAGGGTCACGGGCAGCGCCCCCGTGTGGACGCACTCCGACTTTCACATTGGGATTGCAGATGCGGCTTCTTTCAGGCAAATAGCGCTAAAGTGTGAGAGGGGCGGGACTGAAGGCAGATCCATCTTTAGTGGGGGGGGTCCCCTGTAGGAAGAGTCACCCTCCCTGTGTTCTGGTTACCATCACAATCAGTGCAAGCGAAAGAAAATCCCAAATTGGGGTGAGGGGGGGTCCCTAGAAAAGTCCTAGAGGGGAAATCCTCCAATGGGGATACCCGAGGGGGGGGGCTTCCCTTTATTTTCATAGGTTTCCTTCCACTTCCGGTTTTGGTCATAGGACAGGAAGTGAAGGGAAATCTCCCCAATGGGGCCACAGATGGAGAAATAAAATGTGACAGGGGGTGTAACCCTCCCCCCCCCCTCCATGGGAAAAAGTTCTACTTTATTATTCTACACCAGAGGGGGGGGGTGATGACGTCACTCTCACCTGGTCCCGGGCCTGGCTCAGCCCCCTCAGGCGGTGTTGTAGTTCTCTCCGGTAGGTGATCGCGGCCTCTATACTCTCTCTGGCCTCTTCTATCAGACGCTCCACCTCTGCCTCCTCCATCTCCGCTCTAAGGAACTTGGGACCGGCCCGACTACAACTCCCGGCATCCCCCGCGGCCCCGCATGACGTACGCAGCGTCTCCGAGGTGACAGCGTCCATCGTACGCCAATCACACCGCCCCCATTAACCTCTTCCCGCCCACCGAGAGAGCTCCTCTCCTCATTGGAGGACGGCATTCGGCCCAACAATCGCAAATCGTACACAAAACCCGCCCACAGAGCTTGTGGGGAAAAAGAAGCTCCGCCGACTTGTCCATCAGCGGGAAAGTGAGCGAATCCGATCCGCGGGTTAGAACAGACGTGCTGTCACGTGATTCATCGTCATACTCCGAGCTCCTCCCACCAGAGGTGGCGCATGCGCAGTACAACCCAACAGCTCCCTGGGCTGCTGTGAGCGCAGGTCGTTGTGACGTCACGATAGTGGGGAGGTCTTATAAGGCTGTGCAGGAGGAGCTGAGCGTCAGTCTAGTGAGAGAGAGCGAAGGGAGCAGAAGTGCGCCCTCTGTCCTCCGACATACATATTGTGTGTGCGACTAGAAAACTCCGATAGATAGCTATATACTCATCTATATTTACCTGCTGTATACTAATCTATACAGCCATATAAATATATATTTACCTGCTGTATACTAACCTATACAGTCATATAAATATACGGTATATACTAGTATAATATATTATTATTTTTATATACCGCCATCTGATAGCGGGAATGACCCGAAACGCAATCAGACGTCCCTATACACCCCAGAGGAGGAGGAACCCTTTTCTCCACAATCTGGAAACGGCGTGTAAAGACGACACCTGGACATTTACGACCTCATCATCCTTTGAAGAGACAGAATTCACACAGAAATTACACCTGCTGCATTCCTCGGATACCCAGAACCAAGACTGGGCACTGAGTAACCAAGACACGGGACAGCTTCCAGGCTGCACAGCCCAAAAACCCAACTTATCATCCATGGAGGAGGAAAATCTACCTCTGCCCACCATCAGAGATTCTCCTCCACCCCCGGACCCTGGCGACCCAAGACTTGTTGAGCAGATCAACCATTCAGCACCAACAATTTCATGGAATACCAGCAGAGATCCCTCTACTCCCAGGAGCTGGAGTATCTCTTTATACTGGGATTCGGAAGTCTTATGGAATTGGATGGGCTCATCATCCTACAAGGAGGATAAAAAAGACACAGAATTCACAAACAAAGCGGACCAAGTGGAGTCCGCAAATAACCAGAACCAAGACGGGGCACTGAGTGAGAACCGTGATGCCACAGTGGAGTCACCAAATAACCAGAGCCAAGACGGGG
The DNA here is from genome assembly GCA_029206835.1 of Rana muscosa. Taxonomy (NCBI): domain Eukaryota; kingdom Metazoa; phylum Chordata; class Amphibia; order Anura; family Ranidae; genus Rana; species Rana muscosa. The sequence continues at coordinate 331,621,492 of CM055128.1, forward strand.
CACTGAGCAAGAACAATGATGCCACAGTGGAGTCACCAAATAACCAGAGCCAAGACGGGGCACTGAGCGAGAACAATGATGCCACAGTGGAGTCACCAAATAACCAGAACCAAGACGGGGCACTGAGCGAGAACAATGATGGCCAGACCACTGTAGGTCAAAGACACATCAAAAGCTGCACGGCCCAAAAACTCAACATATTGTCAGAGGGAGATGAAAATACCCCTCTGACCACCATCAGAGATTCTCCTACATCCTCGGACCCTGTGGACCTGAAACCTGTGGAGCAGATCCACCATTCGTCACCACCAATGTCAGGGAGTCCCTCTACTCCCAGGAGTATCTCTTCATACCTGAATTTGAATGTCTTCTGGAAATGGATGGGCTACAAGGAGGATAAAAAAGACACAGAATTCACAAACAAAACAGACCAAGTGGAGTCCGCAAATAACCAGAACCAAGACGGGGCACTGAGCGAGAACAATGATGCCACAGTGGAGTCCGCAAATAACCAGAACCAAGACGGGGCACTGAGCGAGAACCGTGATGCCACAGTGGAGTCCGCAAATAACCAGAACCAAGACGGGGCACTGAGCGAGAACAATGATGCCACAGTGGAGTCCGCAAATAACCAGAACCAAGACGGGGCACTAAACAAGAACAATGATGCCACAGTGGAGTCCGAAAATAACCAGAACCAAGACGGGGCACTGAGCGAGAACAATGATGCCACAGTGGAGTCCGCAAATAACCAGAACCAAGACGGGGCACTGAGCGAGAACCGTGATGCCACAGTGGAGTCCCTGAATAACCAGAACCAAGACGGGGCACTGAGCGAGAACAATGATGCCACAGTGGAGTCCCCAAATAACCAGAACCAAGACGGGGCACTGAGCGAGAACTGTGATGCAACTATAGAACCTCAAGGACACATCAAAAGGCACTGGGAGATCGGAGGTTCTCCTTCCCCCTCGGATCCTGTAGACCCGAGACTTGTTGTGCCGATTCAGCTGAATGTGCTACAGAAAAATGTATACTCTAGATGTAAAGAGGTCCTACAACAGGAGGTGGAGATAAAGACCCTAGAAAAAGACATTGCAGCTTTAGTAAAGGGCAAAGCCGCTCAGCAGAATCTGCTGTCCACCGTGTCCAGAATCAAAAAGGTGAAGCTTCGTCATAGGAAAAAACTAATTAAAGAGGCGATAACCAAGACAAGGGAGGAGGCTCAGGAGGCCAGAGAGAACAGAGAGAGGCTGGAGTCCTATGAACACCTCTTCTATTGCCTCCAGACAGATCCAACCTACCTGGCTAACATCATTGACCAGATGTCAGATAACGAGGATACCACAACGGTTCTGGACAGACTGCTCGCCAACCTCTATAACCACGCTTCCACTCCAAGGGAAGAGTACCTTTTCGTGAAATTGATGGAAGCTGCAATTTGTGAGGAAGTGGAGACAAAACTGGATACCATTGAGGATATAATGAGTGGACAATCAACGTGTTTAAAGCTGATCAAGGTATTTTACACACACCAAGCAAACTACAGTGCCCTAGTAGAGGCGCTCACACCAGCAAAAAGGAAGATACTCGCCCTCACGTATGAGCTTAGCACCAATCCATACAAGGCTTCAGTTGTGTCTTACAACATACTCCATAGAATGAAAAGTTCATTTGGAATATCCACTGACAACGCCTCTGAAACCGAGGATAACGCTTTATACAACATGGCCGACGAAGTCATAAAGTCCATATTGTCATCTGTGGACAGAATTCCTTACGGGCCGAAATATCTAGCAAAAGCCCTTCAAAAATCTCTGCAGAAAAGGTTCCCAGAGGAAAGTGAAGATGCAGTGATGACTGCTGTGGGCTATTTTTTCTCTCAGTACCTCCAGACAGCCATGGAGAAACCGGATCTCTATGGACTCATCAAACCAATTGAATATGCAGATTATTTGAAGTGGCGGAACCTCGAGTTTGTGGCTCATATCGTCTGCCAGGCCATGCAATCCTTCGCCGCTGTCAGAACAGCAACTGCACACGGTGTGGACAACTATGTCAGCACAACTTCCTCAGGGTTCAGGGGATACTTTGAGGAAGTTCTGAACATTCCAGAGCCAGAGGAAAAATTCAACTTTATCAAGTTATATGATGCTATAAACACTCACCCGATAAGCATGACTGCACAGGACATCGTCGATGCGCATTCTCTACTTTCTGAATATGAGAATGTATTTTGTGACCACACGGACATTGCCTACCAAGTGTATAAGGCTATTGGACCAATCCCTAAATTAGAGGGTCTACTTCACACTCATGCAGCTACCTATGTTGAACGAAAGAAACAAATGAGAATCTGGCTACTTTTAAGCTGCAAATTTCCTCCCTACAAAGATTTGGATACTGAAATGGACAACCTTAGGAATGCCACCAAAAAACTAGTCCTTGGTGTACTTCGTCTTGAGCCTGAAGGAACGCTCCAAGAGGAAAAAAACGGCTTGTCCTCAGGGGCGAGGAGCCACCAAGATGTCCTTAACCCAATTTCCCCAAATCTAACAGAGGAAGATGAGCTGCGTCCGGAAAGTCAAGTCCAGGTAACAAAAATCATTCAAGAATTAGAGGAACTCGACAAGCTCTCTAAAAATATGCAGGACCTCATAGACCTTTGCAAGAGGTACAAGAAAAACTGCATCAACAACTTCCTCTGCCGCAAGTCACGCCCTGATGGTGAGAGCCAGAAGATCCGATATGCAGAAGACAAGGAGATTACATACACAGCTAAAAAGCTGATGAAGAAAGGAGTCATCGAGCACACCTGGCAGGAATTCAAGCAACTGAAAAAAGAAGTCCTCCGTATAAAACCTGCTGGGGAGGCCTTCCACTTCACTTTGGGTGACAGGCATGTCGTCCTTCCCGTTGTCGATTTACTGCGTCTTTATGAGAGCAGAAATCCAACGATGAAGATTTTCCATTATGAGGTCAATGTTGGCAGGTTTTTATATCTGGTGAGCAGAAAGATTTTCATGATGTGAACATCCACTTGAAGTGAAGGGTTTAGCATACAACACTAATTACCAGGGGAGAAGAGAGAGGGGGGTCAGGGAGAAGAGAGAGGGGGGTCAGGGAGAGAGGGGAGCCAGGGAGAGGAGAGAGGGGAGCCAGGGAGAAGAGAGAGTGGAGCCAGGGAGAAGAGAGAGTGGAGCCAGGGAGAAGAGAGAGTGGAGCCAGGGAGAGGAGAGAGTGGCGCCAGGGAGAGAGAGGGGAGTCAGGGAGAAGAGAGAGTGGAGCCAGGGAGGAGAGTGGAGCCAGGGAGAGAGAGGGGGTCAGGGAGAAGAGAGAGGGGGGTCTCTCTTCTCCCTGACTCCCCTCTCTCTCCCTGACTTCAGGGTCAGGGAGAAGAGAGAGGGGGAGTCAGGGAGAAGAGAGAGTGGAGCCAGGGAGAAGAGAGAGTGGAGCCAGGGAGAGAGAGGGGAGTCGGGGAGAAGAGAGAGTGGCGCCAGGGAGAGAGAGGGGAGTCAGGGAGAAGAGGGAGTGGAGCGAGGGAGAGAGAGGGGAGTCAGGGAGACGAGAGAGGGGGGTCTCTCTTCTTCCGGACTCCCCTCTCTCTTCTCCCTGAACCCCCTCTCTCTCTCCCTGACTTCAGGGACAGGGAGAGTCAGGGAGAGAGAGGGGTCAGGAAGAATAGAGTGGGGAGGAGAGAGAGGGGAGTCAGAGAGAGAGAGAGGGGAGACAGAGAGAGAGAGGGGAGACAGAGAGAGAGGGGAGACAGAGAGAGAGAGGGGGAGACAGAGAGAGAGGGGAGAGAGAGAGAGAGGGAAGACAGAGAGAGAGAGAGAGAGGGGAGACAGAGAGAGAGAGAGAGGGGAGTCAGAGAGAGAGAGAGAAAGGGGAGTCAGGGAGAGAGAGAGAAAGGGGAGTCAGGGAGAGAGAGAGAAAGGGGAGTCAGGGAGAGAGAGAGAAAGGGGAGTCAGGGAGAGAGAGAAAGGGGAGTCAGGGAGAGAGAGAGAGAGAGAGAAAGGGGAGTCAGGGAGAGAGAGAGAGAGAAAGGGGAGTCAGGGAGAGAGAGAGAAAGGGGAGTCAGGGAGAGAGAGAGAGAAAGGGGAGTCAGGGAGAGAGAGCAGTGTGGTGAATGGATCCTCAGCACCTAGGACAGTTGCACTTCCCAAGCTGTCACCGGCACTGTCCCCACACAGTGACACACAGAGAGCAGAGGACCGAGAAACCACCGGAGGGAGGGGGAGGTGAGGAGCAGGTGGATGGGTATTCCAGGGGGCGGGAACTAATTTCTGCACCCCTCACTTCCTTCTCCCACCGGCTTGTCACGTTTGTGCTTCCCCACCTCCTCCCTCCCAGGGGCTGTGGCTGCTCCCTAGCGGCCAGTGCACCCTAGGTGTCTGCCTAGTTTGCCTAGTGGTAGTGCCGGCCCTGGGTGTTGCACTAAGGCACCAGAGTTCTCCAGGGCAGTTGCAGAGAAGCATGAGGCTCCGGATACCTCCATCGAGCTAAAGAGTGTTGGGATGTCTTCAGAGCCATGACTGTGCCTCATTGTTATGTTATGACTAAGAAATATCAGTTCTGCTGGACTTTTAGCTGCAGAGCTAGAAAAAATAAAAAAAGATATGATCTTGGCCGGGGGTCGGCAAGCCATCGATCGCAACCTACCTGTCGACAGCGGGGAGCCGACAGATAGATTGCGAATACGTCCCGGCTTTGCTGGTCCTCCATTGCAGCATGGACAGACATTCCTTCCCAATACACATTCTGCCCCTCCCCCTTAGTATAAGGAGACCTCACATGTGAGACATCTTCACAGCCTGGCCACATAGAGAGGCCCAAAATCCAAGGAGCACCTTCACACTGCGTTCACACCTCACCATCGCGTCTTTTTGTTGTGCGTCTTTGAGTGATTTTGTACTGTATTTTTTTTATAAATCTGTTTATTGAAGTTTAATATGCATAACATACAACAGTGGATGCGTCTGCTAGACAACATCCAAGAACAGGCCGAGGCCAAATGTCTAACATAGACCAACTAACTAAAATTCCCCCTTCCTCCCCCCCACCCCACCCCCCAGTCACATTCCGACCATTATACGGATTCATATATCCCTTCATACAGTCACGTGTACTCTAGCAATGCGGGGTCATGGTGTCGTTCTATATTATTTCAGTCGTACCAAGCTAAGTTGTCTAGATATATCATCCGTGGGGAGCAAGTCAAACCTTTAGTACCTGCACCTCACAAACATTTCTTACCCTACAGTACCGTCAGAGTTAAGCCATGAGTGCCATACTTTATCAAATTTCTTTATGCAACCTCTACTTTCATATGTGGCTTTGTAATAGGGTAACATTGAATTTACTAGGCCTTTCCAGGCGGAGATGCTTGGAGCCACCGTTTTTTTCCAGGCTAGTAGGATAGCCTTCCTGCCATAAAAGAACAGTATACTCAACAGTGTACGCATGGTACTTGAGGGCACCACATCATCAACCAGCCCCAGGAGACAGACTTTAATATTCATTGGAATCGGGACTGATAGAAGATCTACATGCAATGATATCCGTCCAGAATTTCTGGACAAGGGGGCAATGCCAGAAAATGTGGTCAGCGTCAGCAGGTGAATGAGAACATCTCCAACACTCCGTTGAGGCTGAGGGAAAAATCCTCCCCAGTCTAGCCGGTGTGTCGTAACTCCTATGTAAAAATTTGAATTGAATCAACCTATCCCTGGCCGACACGAGGTTCTTGAAAGGTTGAGTCCACAAGCCATCCCAATCCTCGCCCTGTACCTCTGGGACTTCCCTCACCCATTTTTCCCGGCAACTGGTGATAGTTTTGGAAGTCACTTTAAAGAATTCCTTGTATGTTTCTGAGAGAGGCTTTGCCAGCTCCTCTCTTGTCAGCATCATTTCCAGGGACGAGGGTATAGACTCTACTTTCAGTTCATGAAATTGTACTTGGAAAGCATGTCGGACCTGTAGAAATCTAAACAGGTAATGATTGGAGAGGTCATGTTTAGATTTAAGTTGTGAAAAGGATTGTATTTCTCCAAAAGATGTTATGTCTTTTAACGTCTTAATTCCTTTAACCGCCCAGATCATAGGATCCGGTAGGTTAAAGAATTGGGGTAAAGTCGGATTCATCCAAATGGGGGTTGAGGGTGACACCCCCCGATAGCTGGGGCATGCGGTTTTCACCGCCATTTCCCAGGCCTTAATGTTTGCCTTCATTGTCAATGTCAGCGGGAGATCAGATCTAGTGTCTCTAAACAGTGCATATCTCAGACTGTCATATGATCCCAGATGAGCCGCCTCCAAAACCGTAGCCGCGTCACTGTCATCTGCCATCAACCACCTGCGGGCAAAAACCATTTGTCCAGCCAGGTAGTATTTTTGCCAGTCAGGTACCGCCAGACCCCCTTGTTCTCCTGGCTCCTGCAGTACTTTTAATCCTATTCGGGGGGGGGGGGGGCTGGGGGTCCACAAAAAGGTTGAGACTACACTGTCAAACTTCCGAAAGGCAGCTTTCGGAATCCAGACAGGTGCATGTCGCAAGAAATACAGGACCACGGGAAGAAATTTCATCTTTAGGAGACTTATTCTGCCTACAAGAGATAGTGGGAGCTTGGACCAGGTCTGTATCTTCTGTTTCAGTAGCGTAATTAAGGGAAGTATGTTAAGAGGTATAGAGTCCTGCACATTTGCTGTCACCTGGACTCCTAGGTATTTTAAAGAAGAGACCCACTGTAGTGGTAGATTGGGATCAGCTTTATCCTTAGCTCCGGGGTCTATCGGCAGGATGGAAGATTTGCCCCAGTTCACTTTCAGACCCGAGGAGGTGGCAAAGCGATCGATTGTCTCTAGCGCTTTTTTCAGGGACTCCCCCGGGTTTTCCAGGAACAGCAGCACATCATCTGCATACAATGCCAAGGTTTCATCAATCGTACCCACCCAGATGGAATTTATGCCTTTATCAGACCTAAGTGCAACTGCCAATGGTTCTAGGGCGAGAGAGAACAGAAAAAGGGACAGTGGGCATCCCTTCCTAGTCCCCCTACCCACCTCAAAGAAGTCCGAGGTGGAGGTTCCTAGCCGAATTGCTGCTCTCGGTCGTCTGTAGAGCAAGGACACCCACCTCCTATATTGCGGTCCAAACCCCATCACCTCCAAAACCTTGAACATGTACAACCAATCGACTGAGTCGAAAGCCTTCTCGAAGTCTATTGACACTACAATTCTATTACTGTCGGGTTTTGGTGGGATTTGCAGATGCGTGAAAAGTCTCCTTAGGTTCGTGTCTGTCGATTTTCCCGGCCTAAAGCCCGTCTGGTCAATATTAACAATGGATGGGAATACAGTCGCAAGTCTAATTGCTAGTATCTTGGTCAAGATTTTTAAGTCCGTGTTGAGTAAAGCTATCGGTCTGTACGAAGCACATTCCCGTGGGTCCTTGCCTGGTTTCAATAGCAGAACCATATAGGCGTCCAACATGGAATCAGGCAAGGTATCATGCTCGTGACAGTATTCCAGAAGTACGTTCAACCTAGGTGCCACTACTTCTATATTTGCCTTATAAAAGTCAGCCGGGAGACCGTCAGGACCCGGAGCTTTGTTAGGGGGGAAAGTAAAGATGGCCTTTTCGATTTCCTTTTTTGTGATTTTGGCGTCTAAAGTGTGCATATCCGTTTCAGATAGTCTCGGTATGGGTAAGTCATTTAAGAGAGATTCTAAAGTCGACATGTCATATGGAGGAATAGGAGAGTATAAGGTGGAGTAAAAGTGAACAAAAGTGTGCATAATGCGTCCCGGCTCATCTACCATGTTCCCTCCCGTGTCTTTTATTATCGAGATGCAGGTGAGTGAATGGTAATCAGCCACCAACATGGCCAATAATTTGCCGTTCTTGTCCCCTACAGCAAAGGTCGTTTGTGCGTTCCTAACTAGGTCTGCGCGGGCCTGTCCTGTAAAATGTACAGATAATGTACGTCTTGCTTCCAGCAAGGCCGCATATGAGGCCCCTGTAGGGGTGTCAGCATACGCCCCGGCCCTCACTCTTTCCTCTTGTTGCAGCAGCTCGGTTTCCTCCTTGTCATTTTTGTTCACTAATTTAATGGCTGAGATATACTCCCCCCGGGTCACTGCCTTGAAAGCGTCCCAAACAGTCATGGGGTCTGCTGTGTCGTCGTTAGATGACCAATACGTTTACATGGCTTCAGTCACCTGACCTGAGACCTGTTCGATTTGTATCCAACTTGGTTGGAGTCTCCAACCACCCCTCCGAGCCCCCGCCCAAAAAGACAGGGTGACCGCAAGGGGGTTGTGCTCCGTTAAGCCTCCGGGGAGGTAAGAGACCTCCCTAACGTATGGCAACAATAGGCCATTCCCGAAAGCCAAGTCAATTCTAGCTGCTGACCTATGTGCTGTGGAGACATGAGAATAACATCTATCAGTTGGATGTTTCCATCTCCAGAGTTCCATTATATTTGCTACCTATCCCCAACCGTTTTATTCTGAGGACCCCCTTCTAGTCAGGTTGGAGGAGTCCAAGGCCGCATCCAGGACGGCATTGAAATCCCCCAACACCACCAGTGGTAGATGAGCGTAAGGTGCAAGTTTACTCAACAGACCAACCAACAGTTCTACCTGAAATGGGGGAGGCACATATACATTCACCATTACAATACTTTTATAACATATATCCATAACCACCGCCACATATCTGCCTCCCGGATCAGAAAACACTTGTGTTATCGAGCAGGAGATGGACCTACTTATCAGAATTGAGACACCTCTAGCAAAAGTAGAGTATGTCGAGTGCAGGGCTTTTTGGATCCACGGTTTACGTAAAGAAAGGACCCTACTGCCATCCAAGTGGGTTTCTTGTAGGAAGATGATATGTGGTCTGGCCTGTTTAAGGTATTGGAAAATTGAGGCTCTTTTTAGTTTGTGGTTCAGGCCTCTAACGTTCCAAGAGACAATCTTAATATCATCCGCCATCTGTGATGAGATAGTCATATATCATACCACCCCGGAGCAATGGCGCCCCCTGTGTCCTCCGACCCGATGCCCCATTCCCCCAAGGCAGGCATTCAGCAACCTTTAAAGCGGAGCTCCGCCGGAAAAAAATATATTAAAAGCCAGCAGCTACAGCAGCTGCTGGCTTTTAATATTTGGACACTTACCTGTCCTGGAGTCCAGCGACGTCTGCAGCAGAGGACGAGCGATCGCTCGTCACTCTGCTGCTCCCTCCGCCATCCTTGCTGAGGGAACCAGGAAGTGAAGCCCTGCGGCTTCATGCCCGGTTCCCTACGACGCATGCGCGAGTCGTGCTGCGCCGTTCTGATTCGTCCTCCTGTGTTCTGGGAGCCAAGTGTCTCCCAGAACACTACAGGAAGTCTGGGGGAAGTGACGTCACTCCCGCAGATTCCCGGAGAGAGGACTCCTGGATGTGGGTGAAAATACCTGTCTTAGACAGGAATCTTCACCCCCCTCCCCCCTAAAAGGTGTCAATTGTGACACCGGAGGGGGGGGGGGAGGGTTCCGATGAGAGGAACTTGTAATTTAGGGTGGGCTCCCCCCAGTCATCTGCCCTTTATCTATCCATCAGCATACACGAGCTTCCATTGAGGAGACCTTACATTTTAGAGTTAGGACTGCAGTACACAGGGAGCCTTGACGAGGCCTGCAGCTTACACATGTATTTGCAAATGCGTGCAACTAAACCCCTGTTTTTAAACGCACTGTTAGACAGGTGAATTTGTTTTGTTGCTGATTGGTTGGTAAGTTGAGCTTGGATATTCTGTGTGTTTTTTTATTGACATGCGTCCGCCAATCCAGTGCTCCTTGCTGTGAAGACCAGTCATAGATGGGGGCAGTGACATTTTTGTTATATGTATTGTTGTCATTGTGGTCAGGCAACGCACTAGAACCTTTGCTTCCATGTGCTGGGTGTTTAGTGTGCTCCTGCCCCTTTAATGGAGGGTGGGCTCCCCCCAGTCATCTGCCCTTTATCTATCCATCAGCATACATGAGCTTCCATTGAGGAGACCTTACATTTTAGAGTTAGGACTGCAGTACACAGGGAGCCTTGACGGGGCCTGCAGCTTACACATGTATTTGCAAATGCGTGCAACTAAACCCCTGTTTTTAAACGCACTGTTAGACAGGTGAATTTGTTTTGTTGCTGTTTTTTATTGACATGCGTCCGCTAGGGTGACCACGTGTCCCGTATTGCCCGGGACAGTCCTGCATTTTGCAGGTCTGTCCCGGGCACATTCATTCCGGGACAATACAGTGTCCCGGAATGAAACTGACACAGCCACCCCCCGAGCCAATCTGATGCCCCCAAAAAAGGCCGCCACATCACCGCTTTACTCACTGTTCAGACACGTGCTCACTGGGGAAGGAAAACGTCCCGGTATGCGCAGATTATGGTCCGGAGTAGCGGAGCTGTGGGCGCGAGCTGCTGCCTCGTTCACATCCGGCCGGAAGTCTTGTACTGTATTTTTAAAGCGTTTTTGAGCTTTGCTGTTTTGTTTTTTTCATCAGAAGATAGAGAAAAATGTCATCTGTTTCATCATTTGTTTCTATGTTTTTCAGCTTTTCCATCTGATTTTATTTGTTAATAATTTATTATTAATTTATTAGGAGTTAATTGATTAATTTTATTTATTATTATCGATTTTTTTTTCTTGGGGTTTGGGTTTCATTTATTTATTTAAGTTATTTATTTACTGCATTATTATTATTTATTTATTGTATTTATTTATTTATTATTATTTATTTATTGTTGGGGTTTAAGGCTAGGGTTAGGGGTTCATTTATGTTTTACTTTCTTATTTAATTTATTTATTATTTTTAATTATTTATTTATTGTCAGGTCAGGAGTTATGGGATCATTTATTTATTATTTGTGTTTTTACCTATTATTATTATTAGTTTTTTTTTGTTAGGGTTTGGCGTTCATTTATTTAATTTTGGTTCTATTTTTCTTTTTTTTTGGGGGGGGAGGATTAGGGGTTAATTTATTTTATGTACCTAATATTATTATTTATGGCTTTTTTTTGTTAGCTGTTAACTTATTTATTCTTTATTTATTTTATGGATTATTTATTAATTATTAAATTATTGCATGTAGCACACGGATCCTTTTCCCCCTCTTACCTTCTCAAGCAGGGGGATAAGACACACCATGCCACATGCCCGTGTCCTCTAGATTATAAAGGTCAGGCGGTGTTACATACTTGGGTCCTGCAGTTAGTCGCTTCCTTCTTCTGGTTCTCCCCTCTATGTTTACAGAGGAGAGTTTTTATCTTCCCCAAATGAGGTCAATGTCCACACAACATATCAACTCCAAAGTGAGTTTATTTTATCTGCTTTCAGGAACCAGAGAGTTGAAGTGAGAAGAAGGTTAGCAGATAGAAATGGATTCAGGCCCACTCCTGGCTTCGTCGCCACTCGGTCCCGAGTGGGTACAGCTCACCCGGATAGTCACTCAATAGAACTAGCAGCCGGCGTGATGCTGGAACAATGACTCAGTCCCCTCCAAGGACCAAGTCAAGGAGATCCCTCCTGATACTTCAACACTCCGCAGAGGCAGTCTGCAAAGCGAGGAATCCTTCCCTCCGACAGGTCACCAGGCCTTTCCCGAGTCAGCAATACTCTATTACTCGCCCTCTTGTTATGGGATCGATCCTCCCCTGGTTTCCTCTGTGTCAGAGCGGTCACCCTCACGCGGGTTCCCTGGGACTCCTTTTCGGTTGTAGACCCAGTCAAAGGTACTGGGCCCACCTGGAACTCTGTAGCCTCGGGCTGAAGGTGCCTGAGACTCCTCGATCAAGATGGGGCGCACCCCCCTCTTAAGGGGTAGCTCCCTCCGGGCATGGGCCCCAGAAATTGGCTCTTCATCCAGGCATGGGCACTGGGAATTGGCTCTTCATCCAGGCATGGGCACTGGGAATTGGCTCCCTGTGTAATGGCGTCTGCCCCTTATATATCCTCTCCCGGCATGCACAGCAGGCCAGAACCGCCCACCAACGGCAGCCGAGAAAGGACATCCAATACCTACTCCATCACCTGTGGTTCAACCCCGTATACAGGTGACAACACCACCTACACTCCCAGAGGAGAACTGCACGCCAGGTGACACAGCAGTAAGGCATAGTCCAAATAATCAAGAGACCCGAGCCAACTATTGCTCTGGTCACCTCTAAATTTAGGTATAGCGGGGTTAAATTCGGGGACCCCGCTACATATACCCCCTTCTAAATGAGACACTGTCCCCAGTGTCTGGAATAAATTCACACACTCAGTCCTGAGCAAGCGCAAATTTATTCCTGAACTATGTACAATGCAAGGATGGTGCCGGAATCAAGACCTGAAGTATAGCAAAGAGGGAGAAGGACAGAAAAAACAGTTTTCAAATGTACATACACATTATGTAACAATCCCCCCCATCATCCTATCACAACTGTATCCCACCCTTTCTCCGGTGTAGTTGCATGATGGTCTTCCTGCAGGGAAAGAAAAACATTATACACGCTAAATATTCTACACGCTATTAACATTCTAACACTAATAATTAGAAGTAAACTATCTCTCCAAGGAAAGATAGCTCCCTTCTACTGAAGCTGCACACACTAAGCCTAGTGTATGGAATAACATTTCCCTATAATAAATGCATAAAGAAAAAGTACGGTGTTCTGACGATCTGGTTCCTCCCATCGATATGGTTCCCCTCTTGACTGGGCAGGCGCAATCCGAGGCGACGGAAATGTCCGAGGTTTAACAGCTGTTCGGCAGCTGCAGACGCGCTTGCTCCGGTTGCTTAGTTACACACGCCCCTTTATTATTCATGCCGCTGTATACAGCAAGGGGCTGATATCCGCTGTTTAACAGATCCATTAATAATAGGTTTAAATGCATCCCTTGCTGTATAGAGCTGCGTGTATAAACAAACAAATCGCACTGCTCAACATCACATCTGATCCGCCCCTTGCTGCATAGAGCGGCGTGAAGAATAAAGCGGCGTGAAGAATAAAGCGGCGTGTGTAATGAAGCATGGGGGGGCGAGCGCGTCCACAGCTGCCGAACATATGGTTCCTCCTATCGATCTGGTTCCCCTCTTGACTGCGCAGGCGCAAGCCGAGGCGACGGAAATCTCAGAGGTTTAACAGCTGTTCGGCAGCTGCAGACACGCTCGCTCCGGTTGCTTAGTTACACACGCCGCTTTATTATTCACGCCGCTGTATACAGCAAGGGGCTGATACTCGCTGTTTAACAGATCCATTAATAATAGGTTTAAATGCATCCCTTGCTGTATAGAGCGGCGTGTATAAACAAACAAATCGCACTGCTCAATATCACATCTGATCCGCCCCTTGCTGTATAGAGCGGCGTGAAGAAGAAAGCGGCGTGTGTAATAAAGCATGGGGGGGCGAGCGCGTCCACAGCTGCCGAACATATGGTTCCTCCTATCAATCTGGTTCTCTCTTGACTGCGCAGGCGCAAGCCGAGCCAACGGAAATCTCTGAGCTTTAACAGCTGTTCGACAGGGCCATCTTTTCCATTGGGCACGCTGGGCAGTTGCCCAGGGGCCACACTTGCCTGGGGGGCCCCACCGGGTGCCCAGCGACCCCAGTAAAAAACGGTGGGAATCGGCGGGTCAGAACTGTGCAAGCGCAGTTTGCGGAAATCGCCGAGAAGATCCGATCCTCCACGGGTGCTGCCTCTGTCTGTCCGCCGATGATGACTTTAGCCACACCCGCCAGACGTAAAAAAAAAAAAAAAAAAAAAGGAGGAGCTGAGGGATGAATGGACAGAGTAGAGTTGTCAGAGCAGACAGCACAGCAGGCTTGAAGCAGAGTGTGGCGGAGTCGGACCCCTGTCGGCAGTGCCGGTTTTCGCGAGTCTGTAACCTGCCCAGCCACCAGCCAGTACAGACACGGAGTGTCCTGGTCGGTGTCGTACGGCGAGTGGCTGTCTGGCTGACTGTGCAGCTTGCACAAAGAGATCGGGGGGTGGACTGTTGCTCTGATGTAAGTGGGAAATCTGATGTAAAGAGAAAGCAGTGGACTCTGATATAAGGTGGTCTCTGGTCACCAGAGCCCCCCCCTTACATCAGCGTTTCCCCTTACATCATGATCTGCAGCGTTCCCCTTTACATAAGAGTTCCCTTTCACTGTAAGGGGGAATCCTGCAGACTCTGATGTAAGAGGAAACTCTGTGCTGGCCGGGTTATAGTATCCTGACCTTCATGTCAATGAAGAAATGTTTTTTTTTTTTACTTTTGTTTAACTTAAACACATTGCTAATAGCACGATCTATATGTTTATAGTTTAAATACTGACATTTGCACTGTTTGGCACTGAAAACTGTAATTTTAGGTACCTTTTTGCAGTGGTAGTAAAAAAGGTGGTTCTGCCAGTAAATGTCATGATTTTTGCCAGTAAAAAATTCTCGTGCGTGATTGTGTAGACAGGGCCCCAGTGCACCGTATTGCCCAGGGGCCTATAATGCTCTTAAGATGACACTGCTGTTCGGCAGCGCCTGTGCAGTGAAGGGGGGAACCATATCGATAGGTGAACCAGCTCGACAAGACACCGGCAAACCACCACCACCTAGTGGCAGCACAAACATTACCTAGCCTAAGTGCGTACAGACGCACCACAACACTAATTTCTCTTTGGTTGATCACGGCGGCTTCCAGCTTTGCCCTGACTAACTCTACCCCAAAGTTCAGCTCTCGTTTTTTTTTTTCCAAAAGAGGGAAGGAGAAAAAAAAAACTTGTCCTTCAAACCTCCAGAGAGTAATTTCCCTGGGCATAGAGTCAAACAGCAGTTCAAGGCATTGTCCCTGAAGCGGTATAATAAAAAAAACACAAGTCCCACTTCAGAGATAAAAACTGGGATCAGGGAGCTCAAGAGGCTTCCAGTCCTTATCCAAGGTCTCTATGGAATAAATTACATTGTCTCTGTTTTTACTGCAGATCACGACCCCATCCGCATGTATGTGCCGACCCAGAGTCCAGTCTTTTCGGCAACCTTTGTATCTCTCAGTCATTACGGCCGAACATGAAAAATACCTATGGCCTTTCTTTACCGCCAAATGATCCCAGACAAAGTCACTGTACCATCGTTCCCGAAAGGCCTCAATTTCAAAGAGCAAGTTCCTCGTATCGTACGGATACTCCCATCCATAGTCTGTAGCAACCTTTTGATTCAACAGCCGTTGCAGTCTTTCCAAAGGCGGCATGGTCGCCCGATCTCCAGTTCCCGGCAAGACAATAGCATCCGGAAATCTGCAGGGGCGTACGGGCTCTAACTGTGGCATAGGCGGCCTTAATGAGGAACGGGCCTCCGGAACAGCAGGCACAGAAGACACCGGAGCATGCAAGGTGGACACAGGAACAACATTTCCAGTAATAACAGGGGTTTCCACCCGGGGTGCAGTTTCCCCAGAGTCCATGGGCGATCCCTTTACACTACGGGGAGAGGTCAGCGAAATTCTGTCCCATCCCTTCTTTGCAAACAGTTCATCAATTTCTACATCATCGCCAACCTCAGAGGAAGAGTCTATCTCTGAGGTATCGCACTCTTCTGCTGGCAGATAACTCCTGGTCAACACCGACTCTTTCACTTTCAAAAGTTCCCGCGAGTCAGGTACCCAAGCATCCATAATGGAACGAACGCTGAGCTTCTTCCCTTTCCCCGGCAAACTTGACACAGTTCTCCCAGCCTCCTTACCTTCCCCCTCCGTGGATCGCTTGGCGATCCCTCCGGCTAGATGATCCGGTTCGGGTAGGCGCTGGGTTAGGCCTTGGCCATGGGAAGCCTTCACATATCCCAACTTCCTTTTAGCAGGCGGAAGGAAGGACCCCGTTTCAACCGAGGCAGCATCCGCTGTGTTCACGGCCTCAAGCTCCTTAATGGCTGGAGCTTCAATCTTCAGTTCCGCTATCTTCTCGGTAGTGCGCGTGGGCATGGCTGTGGGAGCACACATTTCCTCCTCAGGAGCAACAGTACCTGAGATACAGTCCAGGCGGTAGACTTTCGGCACCTCCGTTGGCTGTTCTACCTCAAAGAGGAACTCCCCACAGCGGGTACATCTCCCGAAAAGGCGAAGCTGTACAACCAGTCCCTGGCATCTCGCACAAATCATGCCCAAGGCCTCTGCATCTCTGCACGTGTAGAGGGCAAAGCGACCTCGGGGCTTCAGCCGGATCCCTGTATCTGTCAGGGAGGCCACAACAGAGGCAATTTTCATGGTTGAACCGGGCAAAGGAACACGAGATCCCGGTGAAGTAGACATCCATGGAGCAGAAAACATGTCGCCTCGTCGATGGTTCAGTTGCACTGTCCCTTTGGCGCCAACCGCAACACGTGGAACACACACTTTAGCTGGGGCTCCTCCCCCTTTTCTTCCTTGCTACACGCAATTTGCGGGCTTTTACAGACTTTGAGACACGCCCACGAACTACGCAGCTGGAAATTACAGCCAGGCCTGTACTTTCTCTCACTCGTGGCGCAGTCCAATTTCCAAAAATGGCCAACCTCCAAAGAGCCATGCAGGAAAGTAAAGTCCAGCTCCCAGAAACCACTGCAGGATCCCGGACTCGAGCCCCCCACGTGTAGCACATGGATCCTTTTCCCCCCTCTTACCTTCTCAAGCAGGGGGATAAGACACACCATGCCACATGCCCGTGTCCTCTAGATTATAAAGGTCAGGCGGTGTTACATACTTGGGTCCTGCAGTTAGAAGCTCCCTTCTTCTGGTTCTCCCCTCTATGGCTATAGAGGCGAGTCTTTATCTTTCCCAAATTAAGTCAATGTCCACACAACATATCAACTCCAACGTGAGTTTATTTGATCTTGCTTTCAGGAACCAGAGAGTTGAAGTGAGAAAAAGGTTAGCAGATAGAAGTGGATTCAGGCCCACTCTTGGCTTCGCCGCCACTCGGTCCCGAGTGGGTACAGCTCACCCGGATAGTCACTCAATAGAACTAGCAGCCGGCGTGACGCTGGAACAATGGCTCAGTCCCCTCCAAGGACCAAATCAAGGAGATCCCTCCTGAACTTTCAACACTCCGCAGAGGCAATCTGCGAAGGGAGGAATCCTTCCCTCCGACAGATCACCAGGCCTTTCCCGAGTCAGCAATACTCTATTACTCGCCCTCTTGTTATGGGATCAATCCACCCCTGGTTTCCTCTGCGTCAGAGTGGTCACCCTCACGCGGGTTCCCTGGGACTCCTCTTTGGTTGTAGACCCAGTCAAAAGGTACTGGGCCTACCTGGAACTCTGTAGCCTCGGGCTGAAGGTGCCCGAGACTCCTCGATCAAGATGGGGCGCACCCCCCTCTGAGGGGTAGCTCCCTCCGGGCATGGGCCCCGGGAATTGGCTCTTCATCCGGGCATGAGCCCCCGGGAATTGGCTCTTCATCCGGGCATGAGCCCCCGGGAATTGGCTCTTCATCCGGGCATGAGCCCCCGGGAATTGGCTCTTCATCCGGGCATGGCTCCCTGTGTAATGGCGTCTGCCCCTTATATATCCTCTCCTGGTATGCACAGCAGGCCAGAACTGCCCACCAACGGCAGCCGAGAAAGGACATCCAATACCTACTCCATCACCTGCGGTTCGACCCAGGGTACAGGTGACAACACCTATGCTGCCAAAGGGGAACTGCACGCCAGGTGACACAGCAGTAAGGCAGAGTCCAAATAATCAAGAGACCCGAGCCAACTATTGCTCTGGTCACCTCTAAATTTAGGTATAGCAGGGTTAAATTTGGGGACCTTGCTACATGCGTTTGAGCAGAGTACTGGACGGAGGGCGGGAGGCAGCAGGGTACTGGATGGTGGGCGGGAGGCAGCAGGGTACTGGATGGAGGGCGGGAGGCAGCAGGGTACTGGATGGAGGGCGGGAGGCAGCAGGGTACTGGATGGAGGGCGGGAGGCAGCAGGGTACTGGATGGAGGGCGGGAGCGGGGGCTGCCTCAATTAACCTTTCAAGTTAATCCAGCAGGTAATTGGTTGATAGGACGCTGGGTGGTTGCTCACACGATACGTAAATCACAGACTCCAGCGCTGTAGAAGGTGATTTCACCACCACAGTTTAAAAAAAAAAAGCATATATACGCCGAAGCATGGGGGCAGGGGTGGAGGGGGGTTTTGCCCCTAACATTAGGGGCGGATTGCCCCTATACTTCGGCATATATTTTTCAGGCACAGATTGCGTTAAAAAAAAAGTTTTATTTTTACTATGTTTTATTGTATTTGCTTTGCAGGTATGGTATGTCTACCTGTTATACTGTAATGTTACTTTGTTTTATTGTTAACCATCATTTGCTTAGCAGGTACGCCATTCAGCTGCAGCACTGATTTATTTATCTTGACAGCAATGGCGTTTGCTCCCACGATACGTAAATCAGCGACTCCAGCGCTGTAGGAGGCGATTTCACCACCACAGTTAAAAAAAAAAAAAAAATGGTGCATGTATGCCCATCATTAGAAGTGGGTGGATGAAGGGCGGTATTCTAATGGTGGGCATACCCACCGATCGATCTCTTTTTTTTGTTCAGCCCACAGGCTGCATGGAAAAAAGAGCATTACAATGTATGCCCAACAAGGACCAGCAATGTACTGGTCTGTTGCTGGACTTTGAGTGCTTATACCAGAATGATGCCTGCGGGTTTAGGGATCATTCTTTTCAGCCAGCGGTCGGCTTTCATGTAAAAGGAATCCTAGCGGCTAATTAGCCTCTGGACTGCTTTTACAAGCAGTGGGAGGGAACGTCCCCCCCCCACCGTCTTTGTCGGAAATTCCGACAGCAAATGTCCGATGGAGCCTACACACTGTGGGACTTTCCGACAAGCTCCCATCAGATATTTGTTGTCGTAAATTCCGATCGTGTGTACGCGGCATTAGAAAGCCTGAAGGCGATGATTGGTTTTCGGGGTCCTGTACGCGGCTGGGCTCCCAAAAAGTCACACATGTGGTATCCCCGTACTCAGGAGAAGCAACAGAATGTATTTTGGGGTGTAATTCCACATATGCCCATGGCATGTTTGAGTAATATATCATTTAGTGACAACCTTGTGTAATTTTTTTTTTTTTTGTCATTTTTCAATTACTTGTGACAAAAAAATATTCAATGGGCTCAACATGCCTCTCTTTCCAAAATGGAGTAATTTGGGGGGGGGGGGGGTTGTACTGCCTTGCCACTTTAGCACCTCAAGAAATTAGGTTTCCTTCCACTTCCGGTTTTGGTCATAGGACAGGAAGTGAAGGGAAATCTCCCCAATGAGGCCACAGATGGAGAAATAAAATGTGACAGGGGGTGTAACCCTCCCCCCCCTCCATCCAACATGGGAAAAAGTTCTACTTTATTATTCTACACCGGGGGGGGGGGATGATGACGTCACTCTCACCTGGTCCCGGGCCTGGCTCAGCCCCCTCAGGCGGTGTTGTAGTTCTCTCCGGTAGGTGATCGCGGCCTCTATACTCTCTCTG
The DNA here is from genome assembly GCA_029206835.1 of Rana muscosa. Lineage (NCBI taxonomy): Eukaryota > Metazoa > Chordata > Amphibia > Anura > Ranidae > Rana > Rana muscosa. Next base: position 331,640,998 of record CM055128.1, read on the forward strand.
GCCTCTTCTATCAGACGCTCCACCTCTGCCTCCTCCATCTCCGCTCTAAGGAACTTGGGACCGGCCCGACTACAACTCCCGGCATCCCCCGGAGCCCCGCATGACGTACGCAGCGTCTCTGAGGTGACAGCGTCCATCGTACGCCAATTATACCGCCCCCCATTAACCTCTTCCCGCCCACGAGAGAGCTCCTCTCCTCATTGGAGGACGGCATTCGGCCCAACAATCGCAAATCGTACACAAAACCCGCCCACAGAGCTTGTGGGGAAAAAAAATCTCCGCCGACTTGTCCATCAGCGGGAAAGTGAGCGAATCCGATCCGCGGGTCAGAACAGACGTGCTGTCACGTGATTCATCGTCATACTCCGAGCTCCTCCCACCAGAGGTGGCGCATGCGCAGTACAACCCAACGGCTCCCTGGGCTGCTGTGAGCGCAGGTCGTTGTGACGTCACGATAGTGGGGAGGTCTTATAAGGCTGTGCAGGAGGAGCTGAGCGTCAGTCTAGTGAGAGAGAGCGAAGGGAGCAGAAGTGCGCCCTCTGTCCTCCGACATACATATTGTGTGTACGACTAGAAAACTCCGATAGATAGCTATATACTCATCTATATTTACCTGCTGTATACTAATCTATAGTCATATAAATATATATATTTACCTGCTGTATACTAATCTATACAGTCATATAAACATACGGTATATACTAGTATAATATATTATTATTATTATACACCGCCATCTGATAGCGGGAATGACCAGAAACGCAATCAGAAGTCCCTCTACACCCCAGAGGAGGAGGAACCCTTTTCTCCACAATCTGGACACGGCGTGTAAAGACGACACCTGGAGATTTATGACCTCATCATCCTTTGTAGAGACAGAATTCACACAGAAATTACACCTGCTGCATTCCTCGGATACCCAGAACCAAGACTGGGCACTGAGTAACCAAGACACAGGACAGCTTCCAGGCTGCACAGCCCAAAAACCCAACTTATCATCCATGGAGGGGGAAAATCTACCTCTGACCACCATCAGAGATTCTCCTCCACCCCCTGACCCTGGCGACCCAAGACTTGTTGAGCAGATCAACCATTCAGCACCAACAATTTCATGGAATACCAGCAGAGATCCCTCTACTCCCAGGAGTTGGAGTATCTCTTTATACTGGGATTCGGATGTCTTATGGAATTGGATGGGCTCATCATCCTACAAGGAGGATAAAAAAGACACAGAATTCACAAACAAAGCGGACCAAGTGGAGTCCGCAAATAACCAGAACCAAGACGGGGCACTGAGTGAGAATCGTGACGCCACAGTGGAGTCACCAAATAACCAGAACCAAGACGGGGCACTGAGTGAGAACCGTGATGCCACAGTAGAGTCACCAAATAACCAGAACCAAGACGGGGCACTGAGTGAGAACCGTGATGCCACAGTGGAGTCACCAAATAACCAGAACCAAGACGGGGCCCTGAGTGAGAACCGTGATGCCACAGTAGAGTCACCAAATAACCAGAACCAAGACGGGGCACTGAGCAAGAACAATGATGGCCAGACCACTGTAGGTCAAAGACACATCAAAAGCTGCACGGCCCAAAAACTCAACATATTGTCAGAGGGAGATGAAAATACCCCTCTGACCACCATCAGAGATTCTCCTACATCCTCGGACCCTGTGGACCTGAAACCTGTGGAGCAGATCCACCATTCGTCACCACCAATGTCAGGGAGTCCCTCTACTCCCAGGAGTATCTCTTCATACCTGAATTTGAATGTCTTCTGGAAATGGATGGGCTACAAGTAGGATAAAAAAGACACAGAATTCACAAACAAAACAGACCAAGTGGAGTCCGCGAATAACCAGAACCAAGACGGGGCACTGAGAGAACCGTGATGCCACAGTGGAGTCCCTAACAAACCAGAACCAAGACGGGCACTGAGCGGATTTTTATTTTATTTTTTTCAGGCTTCCCAGCCTAGAGGTGAGATGTGGGGTCTTATTGACACCCCCCCCCCCCCATATCTCACTGTAAAGAGGACCTGTCATGCCATATTCCTATTACAAGGGATGTTTACGTTCCTTGTAATAGGTATAAAAGTGATCAAAAAAATTTTTGGGGCGGAAAAACATGTCAAACTAAAATAAAGTAAAATGAACAATAAAAAAATATTTTATTTTTTTTCAGCGCCCCTGTCCCCGTGAGCTCGCATACAGAAGCGAACGCATACGCAAGTCCCGCCCACATATGAAAACGGTGTTCAAACCACACGTGAGGAATCGCCGCGAACGTTAGAGCGAGAGCAATAATTCTGGCCCTAGACCTCTTCTGTAACTCAAAAGATGTAACCAGTAAAAATATTTAAAATGTCGCCTATGGTGATTTTTAAGTAGCGAAGTTTGGCGCCATTCCACGAGCGTGTGCAAATTTGAAGGGTGACATGTTAGGTATCTATTTACTCGGCGTAACTTCATCTTTCACATTATGTAAAAACATTGGGCTAACTTTACGGTTTTTTTTTTGTTTTTTTTAAGCACAAAACATTTTACAGAATTTTCAGTCTTTTTTCTCTTATAGCGCAAAAAATAAAAAACCCAACGGAGATTAAATACCACCAAAAGAAAGCTCTATTTGTGTGAAAAAAAGGACAAAAAAAATTCATATAGGTACAGTGTTGTATGACTGAGTAATTGTCATTCAAAATGTGAGAGCACCGAAAGCTGAAAATTGGTCTGGTTATTAAGGGGGTTTAAGTGCCCAGTGGTCAAGTGGTTAAAGAAGACCCCGCTACACAAATATTATTATTTATGACTTTTTTTTGTTAGGGGTTAACTTATTTATTCTTTATTTATTTTATGGATTATTTATTAATTATTAAATTAAATTATTGCGTGTAGCACACGGATCCTTTTCCCCCTCTTACCTTCTCAAGCAGGGGGATAAGACACACCATGCCACATGCCCGTGTCCTCTAGATTATAAAGGTCAGGCGGTGTTACATACTTGGGTCCTGCAGTTAGAAGCTTCCTTCTTCTGGTTCTCCCCTCTATGGCTATAGAGGAGAGTCTTTATCTTTCCCAAATGAGGTCAATGTCCACACAACATATCAACTCCAACGTGAGTTTATTTATTTTTTGCTTCCAGGAACCAGAGAGTTGAAGTGAGAAAAAGGTTAGCAGATAGAAGTGGATTCAGGCCCACTCTTGGCTTCGTCGCCACTTGGTCCCGAGTGGGTACAGCTCACCCGGATAGTCACTCAATAGAACTAGCAGCCGGCGTGACGCTGGAACAATGGCTCAGTCCCCTCCAAGGACCAAGTCAAGGAGATCCCTCCTGAACTTTCAACACTCTGCAGAGGCAGTCTGCAAAGCGAGGAATCCTTCCCTCCGACGGGTCACCAGGCCTTTCCCGAGTCATCAATATTCTATTACTCGCCCTCTTGTTATGGGATCGATCCTCCCCTGGTTTCCTCAGCGTCAGAGCGGTCACCCTCACGCGGGTTCCCTGGGACTCCTTTTCGGTTGTAGACCCAGTCAAAGGTACTGGGCCTACCTGGAACTCTGTAGCCTTGGGCTGAAGGTGCCTGAGACTCCTCGATCAAGATGGGGCGCACCCCCCTCTGAGGGGTAGCTCCCTCCGGGCATGGGCCCCGGGAATTGGCTCTTCATCCGGGCATGGGCCCCGGGAATTGGCTCTTCATCCGGGCATGGGCACTGGGAATTGGCTCTTCATCCGGGCATGGGCACTGGGAATTGGCTCTTCATCCGGGCATGGGCACTGGGAATTGGCTCTTCATCCGGGCATGGGCACTGGGAATTGGCTCTTCATCCGGGCATGGGCACTGGGAATTGGCTCCCTGTGTAATGGCGTCTGCCCCTTATATATCCTCTCCCGGCATGCACAGCAGGCCAGAACCGCCCACCAACGGCAGCCGAGAAAGGACATCCAATACCTACTCCATCACCTGTGGTTCAACCCCGTATACAGGTGACAACACCACCTACACTCCCAGAGGAGAACTGCACGCCAGGTGACACAGCAGTAAGGCATAGTCCAAATAATCAAGAGACCCGAGCCAACTATTGCTCTGGTCACCTCTAAATTTAGGTATAGCGGGGTTAAATTCGGGGACCCCGCTACATACACCCCCTTCTAAATGAGACGCTGTCACCAGTGTCTGGAATAAATTCACACACTCAGTCCTGAGCAAGCGCAAATTTATTCCTGAACTATGTACAATGCAAGGATGGTGCCGGAATCAAGACCTGAAGTATAGCAAAGAGGGAGAAGGACAGAAAAAACAGTTTTCAAATGTACATACACATTATGTAACCATCCCTCCCATCATCCTATCACAACTGTATCCCAGCCTTTCTCCGGTGCAGTTGCATGAAGGTCTTCCTGCAGGGAAAGAAAAACATTATACACGCTAAATATTCTACACGCTATTAACATTCTAACACTAATAATTAGAAGTGAACTATCTCTCCAAGGAAAGATAGCTCCCTTCTACTGAAGCTGCACACACTAAGCCTAGTGTATGGAATAACATTTCCTAAAATAAATGCATAAAGAAAAAGTACGGTGTTCTGACGATCTGGTTCCTCCCATCGATATGGTTCCCCTCTTGACTGCGCAGGCGCAAGCCGAGGCGACGGAAATCTCAGAGGTTTAACAGCTGTTCGGCAGCAGCAGGCTTGAAGCAGAGTGTGGCGGAGTCGGACCCCTGTCGGCAGTGCCGGTTTTCGTGAGTCTAACCTGCCCAGCCACCAGCCAGTACAAAACACAGAGTGCCCTGGTCGGTGTCGTACGGTGAGTGGCTGTCTGGCTGACTGTGCAGCTTGCACAAAGAGATCGGGGGGTGGTCTGTTGCTCTGATGTAAGTGGCAAATCTGATGTAAAGAGAAAGCAGTGGACTCTGATATAAGGTGGTCTCTGGTCACCAGAGCCCCCCCTTACATCAGCGTTTCCCCTTACATCATGATCTGCAGCGTTCCCCTTTACTTAAGAGTTCCCTTTCACTGTAAGGGGGAATCCTGCAGACTCTGATGTAAGAGGAAACTCTGTGCTGGCTGGGTTATAGTATCCTGACCTTCATGTCAATGAAGAAATGTTTTTTTTTTTACTTTTGTTTAACTTAAACACATTGCTAATAGCACGATCTATATGTTTATAGTTTAAATACTGACATTTGCACTGTTTGGCACTGAAAACTGTAATTTTAGGTACCTTTTTGCAGTGGTAGTAAAAAAGGTGGTTCTGCCAGTAAATGTCATGATTTTTACCAGTAAAAAATTCTCGTGCGTGATTGTGTAGACAGGGCCCCAGTGCACCGTATTGCCCAGGGGCCTATAATGCTCTTAAGATGACACTGCTGTTCGGCAGCGCCTGTGCAGTGAAGGGGGGAACCATATCGATAGGTGAACCAGCTCGACAAGACACCGGCAAACCACCACCACCTAGTGGCAGCACAAACATTACCTAGCCTAAGTGCGTACAGACGCACCACAACACTAATTTCTCTTTGGTTGATCACGGCGGCTTCCAGCTTTGCCCTGACTAACTCTACCCCAAAGTTCAGCTCTCGTTTTTTTTTTCCAAAAGAGGGAAGGAAAAAAAAAAAAAAAACTTGTCCTTCAAACCTCCAGAGAGTAAATTTCCCTGGGCATAGAGTCAAACAGCAGTTCAAGGCATTGTCCCTGAAGTGGTATAATAAAAAAAACACAAGTCCCACTTCAGAGATAAAAACTGGGATCAGGGAGCTCAAGAGGCTTCCAGTCCTTATCCAAGGTCTCTATGGAATAAATTACATCGTCTCTGTTTTTACTGCAGATCACGACCCGATCAGCATGTATGTGCCGACCCAGAGTCCAGTCTTTTCGGCAACCTTTGTATCTCTCAGTCATTACGGCCGAACATGAAAAATACCTATGGCCTTTCTTTACCGCCAAATGATCCCAGACAAAGTCACTGTACCATCGTTCCCGAAAGGCCTCAATTTCAAAGAGCAAGTTCCTCGTATTGTACGGATACTCCCATCCATAGTCTGTAGCAACCTTTTGATTCAACAGCCGTTGCAGTCGGGCCAAAGGCGGCATGGTCGCCCGATCTCCAGTTCCCGGCAAGACAATAGCATCCGGAGATCTGCGGGGGGCGTACGGGCTCCAACTGTGGCATAGGCAGCCTTAATGAGGAACGGGCCTCCGGAACAGCAGGCACAGAAGACACCGGAGCATGCAAGGTGGACACAGGAACAACATTTCCAGTAATAACAGGGGTTTCCACCCGGGGTGCAGTTTCCCCAGAGTCCATGGGCGATCCCTTTACACTACGGGGAGAGGTCAGCGAAATTCTGTCCCATCCCTTCTTTGCAAACAGTTCATCTATTTCTACATCATCGCCAACCTCAGAGGAAGAGTCTATCTCTGAGGTATCGCACTCTTCTGCTGGCAGATAACTCCTGGTCAACACCGACTCTTTCACTTTCAAAAGTTCCCGCGAGTCAGGTACCCAAGCATCCATAATGGAACGAACGCTGAGCTTCTTCCCTTTCCCCGGCAAACTTGACACAGTTCTCCCAGCCTCCTTACCTTCCCCCTCCATGGATCGCTTGGAGATTCCTCCGGCTAGATGATCCGGTTCGGGTAGGCGCTGGGTTAGGCCTTGACCACGGCCACGGGAAGCCTTCACATATCCCATCTTCCTTTTAGCAGGCGGAAGTAAGGACCCCGTTGCAACCGAGGCAGCATCCGCTGTGTTCACGGCCTCAAGCTCCTTAATGGCTGGAGCTTCAATCTTCAGTTCCGCTATCTCCTCGGTAGTGCGCGTGGGCATGGCTGTGGGAGCACACATTTCCTCCTCAGGAGCAACAGTACCTGAGATACAGTCCAGGCGGTAGACTTTCGGCACCTCCGTTGGCTGTTCTACCTCAAAGAGGAACTCCCCACAGCGGGTACATCTCCCGAAAAGGCGAAGCTGTACGACCAGTCCCTGGCATCTCGCACAAATCATGCCCAAAGCCTCTGCATCTCTGCATGTGTAGAGGGCAAAGCGACCTCTGGGCTTCAGCCGGATCCCTGTATCTGTCAGGGAGGCCACAACAGAGGCAATGTTCATGGTTGAACCAACCGGGCAAAGGAACACGAGATCCCGGTGAAGTAGACATCCATGGAGCAGAAAACATGTCGCCTCGTCGATGGTTCAGTTGCACTGTCCCTTTGGCTCCAACCGCACCACGTGGAACACACACACACACTTTAGCTGGGGCTCCTCCCCCTTTTCTTCCTTGCTACACGCAATTTGCGGGCTTTTACAGACTTTGAGACACGCCCACGAACTACGCAGCTGGAAATTACAGCCAGGCCTGTACTTTCTCTCACTCGTGGCGCAGTCCCATTTCCAAAAATGGCCGACCTCCAAAGAGCCATGCAGGGAAGTAAAGTCCAGCTCTCAGAAACCACTGCAGGATCCCGGACTCGAGCCCCCACGTGTAGCACACGGATCCTTTTCCCCCCCTCTTACCTTCTCAAGCAGGGGGATAAGATACACCATGCCACATGCCCGTGTCCTCTAGATTATAAAGGTCAGGCGGTGTTACATACTTGGGTCTTGCAGTTAGTCGCTTCCTTCTTCTGGTTCTCCCCTCTATGTTTATAGAGCCGAGTCTTTATCTTTCCCAAATGAAGTCAATGTCCACACAACATATCAACTCCAACGTGAGTTTATTTTATCTGCTTTCAGGAACTAGACAGTTGAAGTGAGAAAAAGGTTAGCAGATAGAAGTGGATTCAGGCACACTCTTGGCTTCGTCGCCACTCGGTCCCGAGTGGGTACAGCTCACCCGGATAGTCACTCAATAGAACTAGCAGCCGGCGTGACGCTGGAACAATGACTCAGTCCCCTCCAAGGACCAAGTCAAGGAGATCCCTCCTGATACTTCAACACTCCGCAGAGGCAGTCTGCAAAGCGAGGAATCCTTCCCTCCGACAGGTCACCAGGCCTTTCCCGAGTCAGCAATATTCTATTACTCGCCCTCTTGTTATGGGATCGATCCACCCCTGGTTTGCTCTGCGTCAGAGTGGTCACCCTCACGCGGGTTCCCTGGGACTCCTCTTTGGTTGTAGACTCAGTCAAAAGGTACTGGGCCTACCTGGAACGCTGTAGCCTCGGGCTGAAGGTGCCCGAGACTCCTCGATCAAGATGGGGCGCACCCCCCTCTGAGGGGTAGCTCCCTCCGGGCATGGGTCCCGGGAATTGGCTCTTCATCCGGGCATGGGCCCCGGGAATTGGCTCCCTGTGTAATGGCGTCTGCCCCTTATATATCCTCTCCCGGCATGCACAGCAGGCCAGAACTGCCCACCAACGGCAGCCGAGAAAGGACATCCAATACCTACTCCATCACCTGCGGTTCGACCCCGGGTACAGGTGACAACACCTATGCTGCCAAAGGGGAACTGCATGCCAGGTGACACAGCAGTAAGGCAGAGTCCAAATAATCAAGAGACCCGAGCCAACTATTGCTCTGGTCACCCCTAAATTTAGGTATAGCGGTGTTAAATTTGGGGACCCCGCTACATGCGTTTGAGCAGAGTACTGGACGGAGGGCGGGAGGCAGCAGGGTACTGGATGGAGGGCGGGAGCGGGGGCTGCCTCAATTAACCTTTCAAGTTAATCCAGCAGGTAATTGGTTGATAGGACGCTGGGTGGTTGCTCCCACGATACGTAAATCACAGACTCCAGCGCTGTAGAAGGTGATTTCACCACCACAGTTAAAAAAAAAAATGGTGGACAGGGCGTGGCCTGATGATGGCGGACTGAGAGACACACGTTGATCCTAGGCTCCAGGACCTCCGCATACCCCCGACCAAATGAGGGAGAGTGAAGCCATACGAGCGGCATGAATACTGGCCACAAATACAGGATCAGAACCGCTAAGAAAAAAGGAGGTGTAAGCGCTTTACAAAACGACATTCAGCATTACCTGCTGCCAGCTCCGGCTTTGGTCTCACGAGGTGTTCCGTCCACGGGGAGATTGATACGAAGAAGTCTAGAAACAGACGAGAGAGCCGGGCTGAACACTCCCCAAAGTCCCTCCAGGTCAGAGGGCAAACAGGAAGTAAGGAAACCCGGACAGACTGAGACACAGAGCCGTATGAATATCTTGAAACAGATGGACATATCTGAGATGGAGGTAGGAGATATTAAATCTATGTTAGCAACATTGCCTACGAAGCAAGATATTGCTGCACTACCGACCCGTCAAGATATAGAGGCATTAATTTTGCGGGTCGAAGAGGCACACCGTCAAGACCTCCTGATAGTAAGGCCCCTTTCACACTGGGGCGTTTTTCATGCGGTTTAGCGTTAATATTAGCGCTATTATACCGCATGAAAAAATCATGCCCTTTAGCCTTCAATGTGAAAGCCCGAAGGCTTTCACACTGAAGCGGTGCGCTAGCAGGACCGCTCCAAAAGTCCTGCTAGCAGCTTCTTTACAGCGGTAAAGGAGCGGTGTGTTCACCGCTCCTTTACCGCGGTCTCCCATTGAAATCAATGGGACAGCGCGGTAATACCGCCCGCAAACCGCGGCAATAGCCACGGTTTGCGGGCGGTATTAACCCTTTTTCGGCCGCTAGCGGGGGTTAAATTCACCCCCCTAGTGACCGCATACCGCGGTAAGAATGACGGTATAGCAGCGCTGAAAATCGTGCTGCCATACCGCCACCGCTCCTGCCCGCCCCAGTGTGAAAGGGGCCTAAGAGCTGAAGTGCAGGGATTGACAGAGAGGGTGGTGGTGGGAGAGAACTCTGTATCTGCCCTGGAGCAGCGTATAAAGTCTATTGAAAAGACACAGGGGGGGGCAGACAGATATAATAACAAATCTACAGCTGCAAATGGAGGCCCATGAAGATAGAAGCCGTCGATATAATATACGACTCAGGGGTCTCCCAGAGACAGAGAAAACAGAGAAAATAGAAGATTTAAATACCAAAGTGATGAAAGTACTTCAGGCTGCTTTAGATTTACCGTTGATAGTGATCGAACTGGATAGAGTTCATAGAGCATTAGGCCCTAAATCTTCAAACCTGAATAGGCCTAGAGATGTAATCTGCCGTTTAAGCAGACAGAATTTAAGGGAACAGATAATCAGAGCTGCATGGGACAAGGGAGACATACCTTTTGAGGGAGCCCAAATAAAAATTTTACCTGATGTCTCAAGAGCTACATTACAGCGCAGAGCATGCCTACGGCCTATTTTGGATCGAGCCAGAGAACAGGGGTTCACGTACAGATGGGGATATCCGTTAACAGTCACATTCCGAAGGGCATCCACCACATTTACCCTCCAGACACCAGCGGACTTACCAGATCTCTTCTTATATTTAGCAATTTTACCTTTACAGGTTCCGAACTGGCTTCTACCCCTTAAACATAATGGGAACCGTAGGGGGTACCTAGACAATCAGGGTCAGAGGAGAGACTCCCAGGAAATATAAGATGACAAAGAACCCAGAATCCAAACTCTCTGGAGACTTGAAGGGGAACCTGAATTAAATAGACTTTAATACTGAATAAATAATCCCCCCCCCCCCCCATACCTGGACACAATAAGAAACTTTAGAAGGAGCACCCGGAATCCTGCCATTCCTTGCCATTTCTTTATGATCTGGGTTTTTTCTTTCTCTTTTTTTTTTTTGTGTGTGTTTACGGGAATAAGGCACTGTGTATTTAAAAACCTGAGTGTTAAGAAATGGGAAGGATTAATAAGACAGATGATATTCCCCCCTCTCCTCTGATTTGGGAAGAGAAGGGAGACACCAGAAATTTGTATTTGTATTTGGAAATGATTAGAAATGTCTAGAGCTTAGAGTATGAGGAGATTTGGATATGATTAAAACATATATATATATATACACACATAGAGAAATAAATTTAGGGGTATAGATAGATCCATATAGAGGAGCACGGAGTGTTTTACTCCGGATACTCCTCTCCTCCTCTCTTTTTTTTTTTTTTTTTGGGGAGCAGTTTAGCTCCACCTCTTAAACTCACAAAGGGATATAAGATACCCCTTTTTTTTTTTTTTTTTTTGAAGTGAGAAATCGATTTGTTTGTTCCTACGTTCCTGTTTTATTTGGTTCACCCCCCTTTTTTCTTTTTTCTACACCCCGGTTACTCTTTCCTTACACTATAATAATGAGACTTATAAAACACAAGGTAATCACAAGTTAATAATCACTGTTAAAATACAGGTTACACTAAAGAGGAGAAGGGGAATGATTTTCTTTTTTATCTTCCCCTCTCCTCTTAGTTTCCCCTTTTTTTTGGGCTTCTCTAGAGTGGGGTAAACTCTAAGGAAAACACACAAGACACATAAGAAATGTAAGAAACACAAATTCACAAAGACACAAGACTGGGCCTTTTTTATTTTTTATTTTTTTTGCTTCCTTTCCACCTTCTAAAAAGAAAAATAATATTTTTGTTTTAATACTCCTAGTTTATACCGGCAATTTTAGCAATACAAGTAATATGTATGTAATACGTAGGTAAAGCTCAAGACAAATTATGATATGTAAACACACAGACAAATATATCTATTAAAATGTATTAAATGTATCAAGTTTAACCATTAGGGATAATAGTATTAATATTATTAGTATTGGTATTAAGAATGATTGGAACGGTAGACCTGGGGGCTCCCTCTCTCTTTACCCCCCCCCCCCACCCCCCACCCCTCTATCATGGCGAATGAATAGAACTACTAAAAACAATGGAGTGAGGAGTGAGTATTGGAGAGAGGAAGTATAGAAATGGAGAGGGATGAAGATGGGGAAGGGAATAGCTGAGATATACAAAATTCTACAGAAATAGAGGGAAATACCCTTGGATAGGAGAGGAGGGAGTGGAGAAATCAGGAGTATATTTTTCTTTCCTTCCTTTTTTTTTTTTCCCCTCTCCTCCATCCCTCCCTCCCCCCTTCCGGCTCCCTTTTATTGGTTCCCTCGTTAAAAATATTAGTTATTAAAAAACCTAGGGGATGCGGAGGTCTGGGAGACCTAGAGACTACAATTTTTATTGAAATTTTAATTTTTTCTTAATTTTTATTTTTTCTTTCGGCCGGCCAATCCAGGCACATGTACCTAAATAGGTAGACGCTCAGATACCGATAAACGGTGAGCGTTTTTTTTTTAGCAGCTTGCTAAATTTAGTATAGAGGAGGGATTTCCCCTCCCTCCCCCCCCCCTTTTTTTTTTTTTTTTTTTTTTTAAGATGGACGGTGTTAGGGTGTTGTCGCTCAATGTGAGAGGCTTAAACACCCCGGAGAAGAGACGTCTACTTCTTAATGATATGAAAAGATATAATACCGATATCACCCTTATCCAGGAAACACACTTTAAAAACGATAAGCTCCCTTACTTGAGAAATAGACTCTACCCCACCGCTTATCACTCTACTAACCCGACAGGTAAATCTAAAGGGGTTTTAGTGTTAATCTCAAGTAAGATACCTTGGAAATGCCAGAGCACTATTATAGATCAAACAGGGCGCTTCGTTTTTCTAAAAGGATCGATTTGGGATGAACAGGTGACATTAGCTACAATATATACCCCCAACGAATTACAAGCCACCTTTCTGAGAAATACACTAGAGAAACTGCAGGAATTCAAAGAGGGACAATTGATTCTTGGTGGAGATTTTAATGTTCCATTAATTCCCTCGGTAGACACCTCGACCAGTAAAACATCTATTCCATCGAGTCAACTTAAAAGAATAGCTAAGACGCTTCATGGAGCCCAATTAATAGACGCATGGCGTTTGCAACATTCAGGGGAACGCGACTATTCGTTTTATTCCTCTATGCACCGGATATATACCCGGATAGACTACTTTTTAGTGCCTCATACCCAACTACACGCGGTAAAGGAGACGTCGATTGGGAATAGGACATGGTCGGACCATGCGCCAATATTTCTGACATATAGACTCAACGATACCTCCATACCACGGCATCGCTTTTGGCGCTTAAATGAGAGTCTTTTACAGACGCCAGAGGTATTAGATGAGGTGAAAGAAACGCTGAAATTATACTTTCAGGAAAATGACCAACCAGACTGCGACCCGGGTATCCTGTGGGAAGCCCATAAACCAGTTATAAGGGGAATATTGATCAAGCACGGGGCACGAATCAAACGTGAACGGAACAAACAACTCCTCTGCTGGCTGCAGAAAATGTCAGAGATCGAAGCCAGATATAAAACACACACCTACACAATCTTTAGAAACCGAACTGATGCTAATTAGGACACAGATTACGGATTTACTTCGGTACAAGGCCAAAGCGGCCCTGCAATTTGGTCGTAGAGTGAGTTACGAGTCAGGAGATAAATGTGGGAAAATATTAGCGAAAGCAGTTAGAGAACATAAACTCTCTACATATGTCCCCCATATTAATACTAGAAGTGGTCAAAAGGTAGTCTTACCGACACAAGTCACACAAGCATTCAAAGATTACTATTCATGCTTATATAATTTGTCGGGAGCGACCACGAATAGAGTAGAGCTAGAGGATTATATTAGAGCATCTCAGATGCCTTCTTTATCACAGGAGATAGGAATGGAGTTGGATTCACCCATTACTTTGAAGGAACTTGAAAGTGCAGTTAAACATATGAAACCAGGGAAGGCCCCAGGCCCAGATGGTTTCACATCACAATATTACAGAACATTGCTACCAATATTGGGCACTCAAATGCTGACATTGTTCAATAGGATAGGTATGGGTGGAACGTTTGCGAGAGAAACATTGGGAGCTCATATATCGGTGATTCATAAGGAAGGAAAAGATCCGGCGGAATGTGGCAGCTACCGACCTATATCGCTCTTAAATGTAGACCTTAAGTTATATACTACTGTTCTGGCTACTCGATTGGCGCATCACCTTCAGCAACTTATTCATCTGGACCAAGTGGGTTTTATACCATCTAGAGAAAAGAGAGATAGTACCACTAAAGTACTGAACATACTTCATGTTGCACGCTCTACAAACACCCCATGTGTATTCTTAAACACAGATGCCGAAAAGGCATTTGACCGAGTTGATTGGCCATACATGTTTGCGGTGCTTAGATACATTGGCCTAGGGGAGGTGATGCTCAACCGAATAGCCGGAATATACTCTAACCCGACAGCTAAAGTGAAGGTGAATGGGGTCCTATCGGACCCTTTCCCCAATACAAAATGGTACAAGACAGGGATGCCCGCTGTCCCCTCTTTTATTCGCCCTATCCTTGGAACCCTTCTTAGCTACAATTAGATTAAATCCAGATATAGAAGGGGTAAAGATAGGCCGGATACAATGCAAAATCTCAGCGTATGCTGATGATCTACGGTTTTCTTTGACCAATTCGGTAATCTCCTTGCCAAACTTACTTAAGGAGTTTGAGAGATATGGGGCTTTGTCCAACTTCAAAATTAATTTTTCAAAGTCAGAGGCGATGAGAGTACTACCAATATCACAGGCCATACCAAATATAAGTATAAACTTTAAGTTTAAATGGACACCGGCACTGAATTATTTGGGGACTAGTATCCCGGCGGACCTCTCTCGCTTATATGAGAGTAATTTTCCCCCTTTATTGGTTAAAACTAGGGTACAATTGGAGATATGGAATAAAGGACTACATTCATGGTTTGGGAGGTGTAACCTATTGAAAATGAGTGTCCTGCCTAAATTCTTATATCCATTTCAGGCTTTACCGATTAGGATATCTCCTACATATCTCAAACAAACCCAAGCCCTTTTTTCCCCATTTTGTCTGGGCTCACAAGAAACCCCGAATCCCTCACACTCAGCTAACAATGCCAAAACAAAGTGGAGGTCTTGCATTACCAGATGTAAGGAGATATTAGCAAGCGACCCATTTGAGCAGAGTGACGGATTGGTGGAGAAATTATGAGACCAAACTATGGGTACAAATAGAACAAAACCAGACAGATATTACTTTAAAAGACTGCGCTGTGGTGTATAGATTCTTTACCCACTGAATTAAAATCACACCCACTAATAGGTAACACTTTACGACAAAGTGCCCGAGCTGTATCAAAACTCCCCTTAATAACTACGACATCACCTCTGACCCCGATATTGGGTAATCCTAGCTTCCCCCCAGGGCTCTCATTGGCGCAATTTAAGCAATTAAAGCGGTTGTATAGTCTTTTTTTTTACTTTTACCTACAGGTAAGCCTATACTAAGGCTTACCTGTAGGTAAAAGAAATATCTCCTAAACCTACACGGTTTAGGAGATATTTGCAAAAAAAGACATGCACCGATGTCTACGGCGCATGCGCGCCGTAGACAACGGTGCATTCACAGGGTTAATCCCATTCAGAATTCCGGCGCTGCCGGAATAGAAAGCTCCAGCGCGCATGCGCGGAGTGACGTCTTCGCTGCTCCGGCCAATCACAGCGCCGGAGCGGCGCTGTGATTGGCTGGAGCGGCGATACCCGGAAGTAACCTTCCGGGTATCTGAGGAGCGATGGCTGCGGCTGGAGCGGGGGACGAGGATGGCTTTGGGGGTTCCGATCTAAGGTAAGTGATTCATAATGAGCTAGTATGCTAGTTTTACTAGCTCATTATGGCTTTTTCTTGCAGGTGATTTAAAAAAAAAAAAAAAAGGTGTCTGGGTTTACAACCGCTTTAAGGACTTCCGGTCTTACGATGGCCTTCCAATTCGTAATTAACGATGGATGGCCAACTATTCGGGAACCGATGGATACTACAGGCCCTTACGGACTTGAGTTTTGGAATGCTGCACAGTTGCAGCATTTTTTCCGGACCATTTTGAACCCTCGGAGTTATACTAGACCCTTGAACAATTTCGAGAAATACTGTGCGGGTATAGGACGGTTACCACAGACCCTTTCCAAAATGTACGCTCTGTTAAATACACCACAGCAACAACCCGATCTGCCCTGTATCGCAAAATGGGAAGCTGAATTAGAATGTACGTTTTCCTTGACTCAAAAGCAGAACATGGTTAGCCTCTCCCTTGAATCCTCGATATGAACCCAAAATACAAGAAACTAATTACAACATTTTGACAAGGTGGTATCTGACACCGGTTCGCCTTCATGCCATTTTTCCAGACATACCAGAACATTGCTGGCGATGCGGCGAGGACAGGGGTACGATGCTGCACATATTCTGGTCTTGTCCTAAATTGAGCAATTTTTGGAAGACGGTGAGAAATATAGCACAACGATTCACTGACTTTCCAATACCAAATGATCCAGCGTTTTTTTTACTTCATATATCGACCTTAACCCCCCCCCCCCCCCCCGGGTATATAAAAAATCAGTGTTGAGACACTTGATTAATGCAGCTAAAGCCTGCATCCCCATGAGGTGGAAGGTTCAGAATCCACCGTCAGTAGCGATGTGGCTACGGAAAGTGGAAAACATAAATAAAATGGAAGACCTAACAATGACAGCACAGGACCGGCACGAAATCTATAAAACAACATGGACTACTTGGAATATGTTTATAGACTCAGAAGAGGGGAAAATTATTAGAGAGGTAAATAGTTAATATACTGATATGAGCTGTGAGATTTATAATTCCTGAATAGATGGCGTGTCTGACCTAACACAGTCCCTCTCCCCCTCCCCCCCCCCCCCCCCCCTATGACTAGGAGGCTGTGTCCTCCATTAGAGATATTTACTTGCTTTTTTTTTTCTTCTTCTTTTTCTCCTTGTTTTCTGTTTATGTATCCCGAAGAAAAATTTATAAAAAAACAATAATTTGAAAAAAAATAATTAAAAAAAAAGGTGCATGTATGCCCATCATTAGAAGTGGGTGGATGAAGGGCGGTATTCTAATGGTGGGCATACCCACCGATCAATCTCTTTTTTTGTTCAGCCCACAGGCTGCATGGAAAAAAGAGCATTACAATGTATGCCCAACAAGGACCAGCAACGTACTGGTCTGTTGCTGGACATGGAGTGGTTATACCAGAATGATGCCTGCGGGTTTAGGGATCATTCTTTTCAGCCAGCGGCCGGCTTTCATGTAAAAGGAATCCTAGCGGCTAATTAGCCTCTGGACTGCTTTTACAAGCAGTGGGAGGGAATGTCCCCCCCCCCCCCCCCCCCCACCGTCTTTGTCGGAAATTCCGACAGCAAATGTCCGATGGAGCCTACACACTGTCGGACTTTCCGACAAGCTCCCATCAGATATTTCTTGTCGGAAATTCCGATCGTGTGTACGCGGCATTAGAAAGCCTGAAGGCGGTGATTGGTTTTCGGGGTCCCGTACGCGGCTAGGCTCCCAAAAAGTCTCACACATGTGGTATCCCCGTACTCAGGAGAAGAAACAGAATGTATTTTGGGGTGTAATTCCACATATGCCCATGGCATGTTTGAGCAATATATCATTTAGTGACAACTTTGTGTAATTATTTATTTATTTTCAATTACTTGTGACAAAAAAATATTCAATGGGCTCAACATGCCTCTCTTTCCAAAATGGAGTAATTTGGGGGGGGGGGGGGTTGTACTGCCTTGCCACTTTACCACCTCAAGAAAAGAGGTTTCCTTCCACTTCCGGTTTTGGTCATAGGACAGGAAGTGAAGGGAAATCTCCCCAATGGGGCCACAGATGGAGAAATAAAATGTGACAGGGGGTGTAACCCTCCCCCCCCCTCCATCGGAAAAAGTTCTACTTTATTATTCTACACCAGAGAGGGGGGGTGATGACGTCACTCTCACCTGGTCCCGGGCCTGGCTCAGCCCCCTCAGGCGGTGTTGTAGTTCTCTCCGGTAGGTGATCGCGGCCTCTATACTCTCTCTGGCCTCTTCTATCAGACGCTCCACCTCGGCCTCCTCCATCTCCGCTCTAAGGAACTTGGGACCGGCCCGACTACAACTCCCGGCATCCCCCGCGGCCCCGCATGACGTACGCAGCGTCTCCGAGGTGACAGCGTCCATCGTACGCCAATCACACCGCCCCCATTAACCTCTTCCCGCCCACCGAGAGAGCTCCTCTCCTCATTGGAGGACGGCATTCGGCCCAACAATCGCAAATCGTACACAAAACCCGCCCACAGAGCTTGTGGGGAAAAAGAAGCTCCGCCGACTTGTCCAGCGGGAAAGTGAGCGAATCCGATCCGCGGGTTAGAACAGACGTGCTGTCACGTGATTCATCGTCATACTCCAAGCTCCTCCCACCAGGTCGTTGTGACGTCACGATAGTGGGGAGGTCTTATAAGGCTGTGCAGGAGGAGCTGAGCGTCAGTCTAGTGAGAGAGAGCGAAGGGAGCAGAAGTGCGCCCTCTGTCCTCCGACATACATATTGTGTGTGTGCGACTAGAAAACTCCGATAGATAGCTATATACTCATCTATATACTCATCTATATTTACCTGCTGTATACTTATCTATACAGTCATATAAATATATATTTACCTGCTGTATACTAACCTATACAGTCATATAAATATACGGTATATACTAGTATAATATATTATTATTATTATATACCGCCATCTGATAGCGGGAATGACCCGAAACGCAATCAGACGTCCCTATACACCCCAGAGGAGGAGGAACCCTTTTCTCCACAATCTGGAAACGGCGTGTAAAGACAACACCTGGACATTTACAACCTCATCATCCTTTGAAGAGACAGAATTCACACAGAAATTACACCTGCTGCATTCCTCAGATACCCAGAACCAAGACTGGGCACTGAGTAACCAAGACACAGGACAGCTTCCAGGCTGCACAGCCCAAAAACCCAACTTATCATCCATGGAGGAGGAAAATCTACCTCTGACCACCATCAGAGATTCTCCTCCACCCCCGGACCCTGGCGACCCAAGACTTGTTGAGCAGATCAACCATTCAGCACCAACAATTTCATGGAATACCAGCAGAGATCCCTCTACTCCCAGGAGTTGGAGTATCTCTTTATACTGGGATTCGGATGTCTTATGGAATTGGATGGGCTCATCATCCTACAAGGAGGATAAAAAAGACACAGAATTCACAAACAAAGCGGACCAAGTGGAGTCCGCAAATAACCAGAACCAAGACGGGGCACTGAGTGAGAACCGTGATGCCACAGTGGAGTCACCAAATAACCAGAGCCAAGACGGGGCCCTGAGTGAGAACAATGATGCCAAAGTGGGGTCCCCAAATAACCAGAGCCAAGACGGGGCATTGAGTGAGAACCGTGATGGCCAGACCACTGTAGGTCAAAGACACATCAAAAGCTGCACGGCCCAAAAACTCAACATATTGTCAGAGGGAGATGAAAATACCCCTCTGACCACCATCAGAGATTCTCCTACATCCTCGGACCCTGTGGACCTGAAACCTGTGGAGAAGATCCACCATTCGTCACCACCAATGTCAGGGAGTCCCTCTACTCCCAGGAGTATCTCTTCATACCTGAATTTGAATGTCTTCTGGAAATGGATGGGCTACAAGGAGGATAAAAAAGACACAGAATTCACAAACAAAACAGACCAAGTGGAGTCTGCAAATAACCAGAACCAAGACGGGGCACTGAGCGAGAACAAGGATGCCACAGTGGAGTCCGAAAATAACCAGAACCAAGACGGGGCACTGAGCGAGAACCGTGATGCCACAGTGGAGTCCCTGAATAACCAGAACCAAGACGGGGCACTGAGCCAGAACAATGATGCCACAGTTGAGTCCGCAAATAACCAGAACCAAGACGGGGCACTGAGCGAGAACAATGATGCCACAGTGGAGTCACCAAATAACCAGAACCAAGACGGGGCACTGAGCGAGAACCGTGATGCAACTATAGAACCTCAAGGACACATCAAAAGGCACTGGGAGATCGGAGGTTCTCCTTCCCCCTCGGATCCTGTAGACCCGAGACTTGTTGTGCCGATTCAGCTGAATGTGCTACAGAAAAATGTATACTCTAGATGTAAAGAGGTCCTACAACAGGAGGTGGAGATAAAGACCCTAGAAAAAGACATTGCAGCTTTAGTAAAGGGCAAAGCCGCTCAGCAGAATCTGCTGTCCACCGTGTCCAGAATCAAAAAGGTGAAGCTTCGTCATAGAAAAAAACTAATTAAAGAGGCGATAACCAAGACAAGGGAGGAGGCTCAGGAGGCCAGAGAGAACAGAGAGAGGCTGGAGTCCTATGAACACCTCTTCTATTGCCTCCAGACAGATCCAACCTACCTGGCTAACATCATTGACCAGATGTCAGATAACGAGGATACCACAACGGTTCTGGACAGACTGCTCGCCAACCTCTATAACCACGCTTCCACTCCAAGGGAAGAGTACCTTTTCGTGAAATTGATGGAAGCTGCAATTTGTGAGGAAGTGGAGACAAAACTGGATACCATTGAGGATATAATGAGTGGACAATCAACGTGTTTAAAGCTGATCAAGGTATTTTACACACACCAAGCAAACTACAGTGCCCTAGTAGAGGCGCTCACACCAGCAAAAAGGAAGATACTCGCCCTCACGTATGAGCTTAGCACCAATCCATACAAGGCTTCAGTTGTGTCTTACAACATACTCCATAGAATGAAAAGTTCATTTGGAATATCCACCGACAACGCCTCTGAAACCGAGGATAACGCTTTATACAACATGGCCGACGAAGTCATAAAGTCCATATTGTCATCTGTGGACAGAATTCCTTACGGGCCGAAATATCTAGCAAAAGCCCTTCAAAAATCTCTGCAGAAAAGGTTCCCAGAGGAAAGTGAAGATGCAGTGATGACTACTGTGGGCTATTTTTTCTCTCAGTACCTCCAGACAGCCATGGAGAAACCGGATCTCTATGGACTCATCAAACCAATTGAATATGCAGATTATTTGAAGTGGCGGAACCTCGAGTTTGTGGCTCATATCGTCTGCCAGGCCATGCAATCCTTCGCCGCTGTCAGAACAGCAACTGCACACGGTGTGGACAACTATGTCAGCACAACTTCCTCAGGGTTCAGGGGATACTTTGAGGAAGTTCTGAACATTCCAGAGCCAGAGGAAAAATTCAACTTTATCAAGTTATATGATGCTATAAACACTCACCCGATAAGCATGACTGCACAGGACATCGTCGATGCGCATTCTCTACTTTCTGAATATGAGAATGTATTTTGTGACCACACGGACATTGCCTACCAAGTGTATAAGGCTATTGGACCAATCCCTAAATTAGAGGGTCTACTTCACACTCATGCAGCTACCTATGTTGAACGAAAGAAACAAATGAGAATCTGGCTACTTTTAAGCTGCAAATTTCCTCCCTACAAAGATTTGGATACTGAAATGGACAACCTTAGGAATGCCACCAAAAAACTAGTCCTTGGTGTACTTCGTCTTGAGCCTGAAGGAACGCTCCAAGAGGAAAAAAACGGCTTGTCCTCAGGGGCGAGGAGCCACCAAGATGTCCTTAACCCAATTTCCCCAAATCTAACAGAGGAAGATGAGCTGCGTCCGGAAAGTCAAGTCCAGGTAACAAAAATCATTCAAGAATTAGAGGAACTCGACAAGCTCTCTAAAAATATGCAGGACCTCATAGACCTTTGCAAGAGGTACAAGAAAAACTGCATCAACAACTTCCTCTGCCGCAAGTCACGCCCTGATGGTGAGAGCCAGAAGATCCGATATGCAGAAGACAAGGAGATTACGTACACAGCTAAAAAGCTGATGAAGAAAGGAGTCATCGAGCACACCTGGCAGGAATTCAAGCAACTGAAAAAAGAAGTCCTCCGTATAAAACCTGCTGGGGAGGCCTTCCACTTCACTTTGGGCGACAGGCATGTCGTCCTTCCCGTTGTCGATTTACTGCGTCTTTATGAGAGCAGAAATCCAATGATGAAGATTTTCCATTATGAGGTCAATGTTGGCAGGTTTTTATATCTGGTGAGCAGAAAGATTTTCATGATGTGAACATCCACTTGAAGTGAAGGGTTTAGCATACAACACTAATTACCAGGGGAGAAGAGAGAGGGGGGTCAGGGAGAAGAGAGAGGGGGGTCAGGGAGAAGAGAGAGGGGGGTCAGGGAGAAGAGAGAGGGGAGCCAGGGAGAAGAGAGAGTGGAGCCAGGGAGAAGAGAGAGTGGAGCCAGGGAGAAGAGAGAGTGGAGCCAGGGAGAAGAGAGTGGAGCCAGGGAGAAGAGAGAGTGGAGCCAAGGAGAGAGAGGGGAGTCAGGGAGAAGAGAGAGTGAAGCCAGGGAGAGAGAGGGGGAGTCAGGGAGAAGAGAGAGGGGGAGTCAGGGAGAAGAGAGAGGGGGAGTCAGGGAGAAGAGAGAGAGTGGAGCCAGGGAGAAGAGAGAGTGGAGCCAGGGAGAAGAGAGGGGAGTCAGGGAGAAGAGAGAGTGGAGCCAAGGAGAGAGAGGGGAGTCAGGGAGAAGAGAGAGTGAAGCCAGGGAGAGAGAGGGGAATCAGGGAGAGAGAGGGGGTCAGGGAGAAGAGAGAGGGGGGTCTCTCTTCTCCCTGACTCCCCTCTCTCTCCCTGACTTCAGGGTCAGGGAGAAGAGAGAGGGGGAGTCAGGGAGAAGAGAGTGGAGCCAGGGAGAGAGAGGGGAGTCCGGGAGAAGAGAGAGTGGCGCCAGGGAGAGAGAGGGGAGTCAGGGAGAAGAGGGAGTGGAGCGAGGGAGAGAGAGGGGAGTCAGGGAGACGAGAGAGGGGGGTCTCTCTTCTTCCGGACTCCCCTCTCTCTCCCTGACCCCCTCTATCTTCTCCCTGACTCCCCTCTCTTCTCCCTGACCCCCCTCTCTCTCCCTGACTTCAGGGTCAGGGAGAGTCAGGGAGAGAGAGGGGTCAGGAAGAATAGAGTGGGGAGGAGAGAGAGGGGAGTCAGGGAGGAGAGAGAGAGGGGAGTCAGAGAGAGAGAGAGAGGGAGGGGAGTCAGGGAGAGAGAGAGAGAAAGGGGAGTCAGGGAGAGAGAGAGAAAGGGGAGTCAGGGAGAGAGAAGGGGGAGTCAGGGAGAGAGAGAGAAAGGGGAGTCAGGGAGAGAGAGAGAAAGGGGAGTCAGGGAGAGAGAGAGAAAGGGGAGTCAGGGAGAGAGAGCAGTGTGGTGAATGGATCCTCAGCACCTAGGACAGTTGCACTTCCCAAGCTGTCACCGGCACTGTCCCCACACAGTGACACACAGAGAGCAGAGGACCGAGAAACCACCGGAGGGAGGGGGAGGTGAGGAGCAGGTGGATGGGTATTCCAGGGGGCGGGAACTAATTTCTGCACCCCTCACTTCCTTCTCCCACCGGCTTGTCACTTTTGTGCTTCCCCACCTCCTCCCTCCCAGGGGCTGTGGCTGCTCCCTAGGGGCCAGTGCACCCTAGGTGTCTGCCTAGTTTGCCTAGTCGTAGTGCCGGCCCTGGGTGTTGCACTAAGGCACCAGAGTTCTCCAGGGCAGTTGCAGAGAAGCATGAGGCTCCGGATACCTCCATCGAGCTAAAGAGTGTTGGGATGTCTTCAGAGCCATGACTGTGCCTCATTGTTATGTTATGACTAAGAAATATCAGTTCTGCTGGACTTTTAGCTGCAGAGCTAGAAAAAATAAAAAAGATATGATCTTGGCCGGGGGTCGGCAAGCCATCGATCGCAACCTACCTGTCGACAGCGGGGAGCCGACAGGTAGATTGCGAATACGTCCCGGCTTTGCTGGTCCTCTATTGCAGCATGGACAGACATTCCTTCCCAATACACATTCTGCCCCTCCCCCTTAGTATAAGGAGACCTCACATGTGAGACGTCTTCACAGCCTGGCCACATAGAGAGGCCCAAAATCCAAGGAGCACCTTTACACTGCGTTCACACCTCACCATTGCGTCTTTTTGTTCTGCGTCTTTGAGTGATTTTGTACTGTATTTTTTTTTGGGGGGGAAAAATCTGTTTATTGAAGTTTAATATGCATAACATACAACAGTGGATGCGTCCGCTAGACAACATCCAAGAACAGGCCGAGGCCAAATGTCTAACATAGACCAACTAACTAAAATTCCCCCTTCCTCCCCCCCACCCCACCCCCCAGTCACATCCCGACCATTATACGGATTCATATATCCCTTCATACAGTCACGTGTACTCTAGCAATGCGGGGTCATGGTGTCGTTCTATATTATTTCAGTCGTACCAAGCTAAGTTGTCTAGATATATCATCCGTGGGGAGCAAGTCAAACCTTTAGTACCTGCACCTCACAAACATTTCTTACCCTACAGTACCGTCAGAGTTAAGCCATGAGTGCCATACTTTATCAAATTTCTTTATGCAACCTCTACTTTCATATGTGGCTTTGTAATAGGGTAACATTGAATTTACTAGGCCTTTCCAGGCGGAGATGCTCGGAGCCACCGTTTTTTTCCAGGCTAGTAGGATAGCCTTCTTGCCATAAAAGAACAGTATACTCAACAGTGTACGCATGGTCCTTGAGGGCACCACATCATCAACCAGCCCCAGGAGACAGACTTTAACATTCATTGGAATCGGGACTGATAGAAGATCTGTAATACATGCAATGATATCCGTCCAGAATTTCTGGACAAGAGGGCAATGCCAGAAAATGTGGTCAGCGTCAGCAGGTGAATGAGAACATCTCCAACACTCCGTTGAGGCTGAGGGAAAAATCCTCCCCAGTCTAGCCGGTGTTTAGTAACTCCTATGTAAAAATTTGAATTGAATCAACCTATCCCTGGCCGACATGAGGTTCTTGAAAGGTTGAGTCCACAAGCCATCCCAATCCTCGCCCTGTACCTCTGGGACTTCCCTCACCCATTTTTCCCGGCAACTGGTGATAGTTTTGGAAGTCACTTTAAAGAATTCCTTGTATGTTTCTGAGAGAGGCTTTGCCAGCTCCTCTCTTGTCAGCATCATTTCCAGGGATGAGGGTATAGACTCTACTTTCAGTTCATGAAATTGTACTTGGAAAGCATGTCGGACCTGTAGAAATCTAAACAGGTAATGATTGGAGAGGTCATGTTTAGATTTAAGTTGTGAAAAGGATTGTATTTCTCCAAAAGATGTTATGTCTTTTAACGTCTTAATTCCTTTAACCGCCCAGATCATAGGATCCGGTAGGTTAAAGAATTGGGGTAAAGTCGGATTCATCCAAATGGGGGTTGAGGGTGACACCCCCCGATAGCTGGGGCATGCGGTTTTCACCGCCATTTCCCAGGCCTTAATGTTTGCCTTTATTGTCAATGTCAGCGGGAGATCAGATCTAGTGTCTCTAAACAGTGCATATCTCAGACTGTCATATGATCCCAGATGAGCCGCCTCCAAAACCGTAGCCGCGTCACCGTCATCTGCCATCAACCACCTGCGGGCAAAAACCATTTGTCCAGCCAGGTAGTATTTTTGCCAGTCAGGTACCGCCAGACCCCCTTGTTCTCCTGGCTCCTGCAGTACTTTTAATCCTATTCGGGGGGGGGTGGGGGGCCTGGGGGTCCACAAAAAGGTTGAGACTACACTGTCAAACTTCCGAAAGGCAGCTTTCGGAATCCAGACAGATGCATGTCGCAAGAAATACAGGACCACGGGAAGAAATTTCATCTTTAGGATGATAGTGGGAGCTTGGACCAGGTCTGTATCTTCTGTTTCAGTCGCGTAATTAGGGGAAGTATGTTAAGAGGTATATAGTCCTGCACATTTGCTGTCACCTGGACTCCTAGGTATTTTAAAGAAGAGACCCACTGTAGTGGTAGATTGGGATCAGCTTTATCCTTAGCTCCGGGGTCTATCGGCAGGATGGAAGATTTGCCCCAGTTCACTTTCAGACCCGAGAAGGTGGCAAAGCGATCGATTGTCTCTAGCGCTTTTTTCAGGGACTCCCCCGGGTTATCCAGGAACAGCAGCACATCATCTGCATACAATGCCAAGGTTTCATCAATCGTACCCACCCGGATGGAATTTATGCCTTTATCAGACCTAAGTGCAACTGCCAATGGTTCTAGGGCGAGAGAGAACAGAAAAGGGGACAGTGGGCATCCCTTCCTAGTCCCCCTACCCACCTCAAAGAAGTCCGAGGTGGAGGTTCCTAGCCGAATTGCTGCTCTCGGTCGTCTGTAGAGCAAGGACACCCACCTCCTATATTGCGGTCCAAACCCCATCACCTCCAAAACCTTGAACATGTACAACCAATCGACTGAGTCGAAAGCCTTCTCGAAGTCTATTGACACTACAATTCTATTACTGTCGGGTTTTGGTGGGATTTGCAGATGCGTGAAAAGTCTCCTTAGGTTCGTGTCTGTCGATTTTCCCGGCCTAAAGCCCGTCTGGTCAATATTAACAATGGATGGGACTACAGTCGCAAGTCTAATTGCTAGTATCTTGGTCAAGATTTTTAAGTCCGTGTTGAGTAAAGCTATCGGTCTGTACGAAGCACATTCCCGTGGGTCCTTGCCTGGTTTCAATAGCAGAACCATATAGGCGTCCAACATGGAATCAGGCAAGGTATCATGCTCGTGACAGTATTCCAGAAGTACGTTCAACCTAGGTGCCACTACTTCTATATTTGCCTTATAAAAGTCAGCCGGGAGACCGTCAGGACCCGGAGCTTTGTTAGGGGGGAAAGTAAAGATGGCCTTTTCGATTTCCTTTTTTGTGATTTTGGCGTCTAAAGTGTGCATATCCGTTTCAGATAGTCTCGGTATGGGTAAGTCATTTAAGAGAGATTTTAAAGTCGACATGTCATATGGAGGAATAGGAGAGTATAAGATGGAGTAAAAGTGAACAAAAGTGTGCATAATGCGTCCCGGCTCATCTACCATGTTCCCTCCCGTGTCTTTTATTATCGAGATGCAGGTGAGTGAATGGTAATCAGCCACCAACATGGCCAATAGTTTGCCGTTCTTGTCCCCTTCAGCAAAGGTCGTTTGTGCGTTCCTAACTAAGTCTGCGCAGGCCTGTCCTGTAAAATTTACAGATAATGTACGTCTTGCTTCCAGCAAAGCCGCATATGAGGCCTCTGTAGGGGCGTCAGCATACGCCCCGGCCCTCACTCTTTCCTCTTGTTGCAGCAGCTCGGTTTCCTCCTTGTCATTTTTGTTCACTAATTTAATGGCTGAGATATACTCCCCCCGGGTCACTGCCTTGAAAGCGTCCCAAACAGTCATGGGGTCTGCTGTGTCGTTGTTAGATGACCAATACGTTTACATGGCTTCAGTCACCTGACCTGAGACCTGTTCGATTTGTATCCAACTTGGTTGGAGTCTCCAACCACCCCTCCGAGCCCCCGCCCAAAAAGACAGGGTGACCGCAAGGGGGTTGTGCTCCGTTAAGCCTCCGGGGAGGTAAGAGACCTCCCTAACGTATGGCAACAATAGGCCATTCCCGAAAGCCAAGTCAATTCTAGCTGCTGACCTATGTGCTGTGGAGACATGAGAATAACATCTATCAGTTGGATGTTTCCATCTCCAGAGTTCCATTATATTTGCTACCTATCCCCAACCGTTTTATTCTGAGGACCCCCTTCTAGTCAGGTTGGAGGAGTCCAAGGCCGCATCCAGGAAGGCATTGAAATCCCCCAACACCACCAGTGGTAGATGAGCGTAAGGTGCAAGTTTACTCAACAGACCAACCAACAGTTCTACCTGAAATGGGGGAGGCACATATACATTCACCATTACAATACTTTTATAACATATATCCATAACCACCGCCACATATCTGCCTCCCGGATCAGAAAACACTTGTGTTATCGAGCAGGAGATGGACCTACTTATCAGAATTGAGACACCTCTAGCAAAAGTAGAGTATGTCGAGTGCAGGGCTTTTTGGATCCACGGTTTACGTAAAGAAAGGACCCTACTGCCATCCAAGTGTGTTTCTTGTAGGAAGATGATATGTGGTCTGGCCTGTTTAAGGTATTGGAAAATTGAGGCTCTTTTTAGTTTGTGGTTCAGGCCTCTAACGTTCCAAGAGACAATCTTAATATCATCCGCCATCTGTGATGAGATAGTCATATATCATACCACCCCGGAGCAATGGCGCCCCCTGTGTCCTCCGACCCGATGCCCCATTCCCCCAAGGCAGGCATTCAGCAACCTTTAAAGCGGAGCTCCGCCGGAAAAAAATATATTAAAAGCCAGCAGCTACAGCTACAGCAGCTGCTGGCTTTTAATATTTGGACACTTACCTGTCCTGGAGTCCAGCGACGTCCGCAGCAGAGGACGAGCGATCGCTCGTCACTCTGCTGCTCCCTCCGCCATCCTTGCTGAGGGAACCAGGAAGTGAAGCCCTGCGGCTTCATGCCCGGTTCCCTACGACGCATGCGCGAGTCGTGCTGCGCCGTTCTGATTCGTCCTCCTGTGTTCTGGGAGCCGAGTGTCTCCCAGAACACTACAGGAAGTCTGGGGGAAGTGACGTCACTCCCGCAGATTCCCGGAGAGAGGACTCCTGGATGTGGGTGAAAATACCTGTCTTAGACAGGAATCTTCACCCCCCTCCCCCCTAAAAGGTGTCAATTGTGACACCGGAGGGGGGGGGGAGGGTTCCGATGAGAGGAACTTGTAATTTAGGGTGGAGCTCCACTTTAATGGAGGGTGGGCTCCCCCCAGTCATCTGCCCTTTATCTATCCATCAGCATACATGAGCTTCCATTGAGGAGACCTTACATTTTAGAGTTAGGACTGCAGCATACAGGGAGCCTTGACGGGGCCTGCAGCTTACACATGTATTTGCAAATGCGTGCAACTAAACCCCTGTTTTTAAACGCACTATTAGACAGGTGAATTTGTTTTGTTGCTGTTTTTTATTGACATGCGTCCGCTAGGGTGACCACGTGTCCCGTATTGCCCGGGACAGTCCCGCATTTTGCAGGTCTGTCCCGGGCACATTCATTCCAGGACAATACAGTGTCGCGGAATGAAACTGACACAGCCACCCCCCGGGCCAATCTGATGCCCCCAAAAAAGGCCGCCACATCACCGCTTTACTCACTGTTCAGACACGTGCTCACTGGGGAGGGAAAACGTCCCGGTATGCGCGGATTATGGTCCAGGGTAGCGGAGCTGTGGGCGCGAGCTGCTGCCTCGTTCACATCCGGCCGGAAGTCTTGTACTGTATTTTTAAAAGCGTTTTTGAGCTTTGCTGTTTTGTTTTTTTCATCAGAAGATAGAGAAAAATGTCATCTGTTTCATCATTTGTTTCTATGTTTTTCAGCTTTTCCATCTGATTTTATTTGTTAATAATTTATTATTAATTTATTAGGAGTTAATTGATTAATTTTATTTATTATTATCGATTTTTTTTCTTGGGGTTTGGGTTTCATTTATTTAAGTTATTTATTTACTGCATTATTATTTGCATTATTATTATTTATTTATTGTATTTATTTATTATTATTTATTTATTGTTGGTGTTTAAGGCTAGGGTTAGGGGTTCATTTATGTTTTACTTTCTTATTATTTATTTATTATTATTAATTATTTATTTATTGTCAGGTAAGGAGTTATGGGATCATTTATTTATTATTTGTTATATGAGGAAAAAGGCGTTTGTGGGACTTTAAATGAGGCGGGAATCAAAGGGATAGCCGCCTCCATCCCTGTAATCGATTAAAAAGAGAGGAGCACCTGGTGGGACTTTAAGTGAAGCACATGACAGAAAAAGGAGAGGTCAAGTGACCGGGATATAAAGTTTATTTGTATTATATAGTTTCATATAAAAAATAATAATGGGCATATAACCTCCAAAATATTGCGGGCACATAACCTCTAAAAAAGCTTTAAACATTTTCAACACAAGTTACATAGTAATCCACAGTACAAATGAACATATAAGGAGAATAAAACAAATCATAATTACAATCATAATGTAGCCAAAGTGACGTTGGGCTATATGGGCTAAGTAGTCTATCTAGATTAATATCAAGATGCAAGAATGGGGGGGAGAAAAAAACAACAATGAGAATGAGATGATAAAAAATATATAAGGACATGATTTGGACCAGTTGAAGGTTAGTATTGTTGATCCATGGTAAGATAAGAGTTGACAACTAAAAACGTGAATGGTAGGTAGCTCGACGCGTTTCGCGGTTTCATGACCACTCATCAGGAGCAATGACTGATGGAATTTAAAATCCTTTTGCTGTCATGTGCTTCACTTAAAGTACCACCAGGTTCTCCTCTCTATTTATTATTTGCGTTTTTACCTATAATTATTATTAGTTTTTTTTTTTTTTTTAGGGTTTGGGGTTCATTTATTTAATTTTGGTTCTATTTTTCTCTTTTTTGGGGGGGGGGGAGGGATTGAGGGTTCATTTATTTTATGTACCTAATGTAGCGCTACCCCCAGTCAAGAGAGCCGCTGATTTTATTTTGGGCCCTGAATACAGCTCCACCAACCCCCGGCAATCTTGTCAAGTCTCTAATGGCACAGTTAGTCTAGGGATGTTATCTATCACAATCTATACCGGATTGTACATGTAGCGGGTATACACTTTCCTTGTGTATTTAAAACTGGCAGACACCAGTAATGTGCAGTTCCCTGCAGCCCAGCGGGTGGTGCTGTCGCCTTGGGCTGGGGTTGAACCATTACTGTGTGCCGTACCCCTTTTTGTCCTCCCTCGGCAGCAGTATGGTGGGGCGGGGAACCCGCCGTGCTTGCTGGGAGAGGGTTTAAAGGGGCCGGCCATCTTTGTCACGGGGTCGGAGTCCCAGACACCTTCAGCCTGAGGGCGGTGGTCGGATGGAGGTCCTAGGCGGCCTAGGCCTAGAGGACAGCCGGAGGTCGTGTTCCATCCCAGGCACCTTTAGCCTGGGGTGAGGTACTCGGATGGAGGTCTGGAGCTCAGTGCCCAACACTGAGTTCCGCGAGGGAAGGAGATCTTAGGGAACCCCGGGAGTGGGTACCCGAATCCAGAGGCGTAATGGACCGGGGGGAGATACTTGCTTGAAAACCCGGTGCAGCATATTGCCAGTGACAGGTGAGCCTCCATCGGAGATCGCCTGGAAGGAATTCCCCCCCTCGCTCGGAGACCACAACCCACTTTCAGGAAGGAAAGTGGAGAGTTCATTGTGTCTGTGCCTATTCGCATCCACACCCCTCTGTCTGTGTACTACTCTGTTATCGGAAGAATAAAGGAGTGTTGGACTTTATTGGTGTGGGGCTCATTTTCTGGCAGACATTGTTCAAAGGAGGAGGAGGCTCTGATGCAGAACACCGACCCGAAGGTAAAACAAAAGAACTTTTGCTCACACCACACAACTATCTGCGGTGAAGGCTTGGCATGGTGACCCACTCTATCTCCTCTAAGGTAACCCCTAGACAAGAGACAGACGAGCTGATGAAAGAGGGGAGAGGGGAGGCCGCTACATACACACACCCCAACTTCAGACACTATATAAGCACTATGTGCAATGATAACACAGTGATAGCAAGTGGTAAGGTATAACGGCTTTACTTTAGGCTAAAAGGCATAAGTGAAACATAACATATAACTTGCTCACAGAGCCCTGCAGCAATAGATATAGTATACAGTAATAGCACAGCGCGGTGATCCACCACGCGCGGCTATTATTATCTACGCGCCCTGTGACGCACTAAACAATATTCTATCTCCCCTCCCTGGTCAGGCCTGACACAGAAGTAAACTCAGGCCTCGTACACACGACCGAGTTTCTCGGCAAGAACCAGCAAGAAACTTGCTGGCAGAGAGGTCTTGCCGAGAAATTCGTTTGTGTGTATGGTTTCTCGTCAAGAAAACCGACAAGTAATCTCGACGAGAAAATAGAGAACCTGCGCTCTATTTTCTCGTCGAGATTCTCGTCAGCCTGTTTCTCGACGAGAAAAGTGTGTGTGTGTGTGTGTACACTTACCTGTCCTCCGGGAAGCCCGCGCATGTTCAAAATGAATTCGACGCATGCGCGGTAGCTTCCTAGGCATACGTAGGGTATACCAAGATGGCGGCGACGGCATCGAATGTGACGAGCGCATGCTCGTCGTAGTCGATGACGTCACCGCGTACGCTCCATTCAAAGAACCGCGGGTTCTTTGAATCGAACGTGTGTACACTCGGCCGGGACAAGTTTCTTGTCCAAGAATCTCGTCAAAAAAAAGACATGTTTTTTTCGACAAGAATCTCGGCCGTGTGTACGAGGCTTTAGTCTTTTGAATAAGGATTTCTTCGCATGCAAACTTGAAATGGTGGTGCATGTTCAGGAACAATATTTGTAATCCACAAAGTAGGCAATCACAAGGAACACTTTACTGGAGACCCTTTAACTCTGTCCTGCCACCGGTCTCCATGGGAACAGCAAATAAAGGATCGGTGGGCCAAGGCAGTCTATAGGCCTAAACACAGTACAGCCTATTGAATTAAGCAGGCGCTCGCTCACCACTCCGGACGCGATCCCAGTCCGGGACTTCCACCTGCTGTGTCTCCGCACACAGCGTGTGCAACGGTCGGGTCCCCGATCCAACTGATGTCCGTGGTAAACAAAGTCAGATGCCACCCAGGCTCTGCAGTGGGATGAAAGGCTCTTCGGAAGTTGCGCAAGGCCCCAGACTTCAGGCCCTGCACTCCAGCAGATCTGCACAGGAAGACCAGTCAGCAGCCGCGCGGTGTCCCAAAGAGGCCGAGCTCTCCACGCCTCCTCCTTTTATCTCCCTCCCACAAGTCTGCGGTGGCAACATTGCACCCTGGGTGCCAAACGGGACTCTGGGAAATGTAGTCCCGGGAGTCTTAACCACCACCTGCCGACAAAAAACGGCGACAAGGTGGTTGCTTAACTCTGGGAGGACGTTATATAACGTCCTCCCAGGATCGCGCTCCCGCGCGCACCCTGGGGCGTGCACACGGGAATGTCCGTGACCGCCGGGTCCAGAGGACGCGGCAGCATCACGAATCGCGGTAAATCGCCGCTGATAGCAGCCGTTTACCACGTGATCGCTCCGTCAAATGAGGGAGCAATCACTTGTAAACGGACCGGCGTCATGTGATGACGCCGGTTCCTCTCTCCCCTCTCTGTACAGATCAGTATAGTGTGAGAGGAGAGGGGAGGGAGCGGATCATGTCAGCTCCCTCCCCCATGTCAGAGCATGTCAGTTGTGGGCTGGATCTGTGACAATTGCAGTCACAGATCCAGCAATCCATCCATCCCTGCTCAGCCATCCCTGCGCAATACTCTGCAAAATACCCTGGTGCAATACTCTGCAATACCCTGGTGCAATACTCTGCAATACCCTGCGCAATACTCTGCAATACCCTGGTGCAATACTCTGCAATACCCTGGTGCAATACTCTGCAATACCCTGGTGCAATACTCTGCAATACCCTGGTGCAATACTCTGCAATACCCTGGTGCAATATACTCTGCAAAATACCCTGTGCAATACCCTGCGCAATACCCTGCGCAATACCCTGCGCAATACCCTGCACAATACCCTGCGCAATACCCTGCACAATACCCTGCGCAATACCCTGCGCAATACCCTGCGCAATACTCTGCGCAATACTCTGCAATACCCTGCCATACTCCGCAATGCCCTCCCATACTCCGCAATGCCCTGCAATACTCCGCAATGCCCTGCAATACTCCGCAATGCCCTGCAATACTCTGCAATAACCACTTCCCGCCCGCCGGCCGTCATATGACATCCTTGACTTTGTGCGGGGATATCTGAATGATGGGAGCAGCTACAGGCATCATTCAGATATTCGCTTTTTCAGCCGGCGATTCCCTACACCATAAGAACAATCATAGCGGCTGTTCCGCCGCTTGATCATTCTTACTGGAGGCGAGAGGGGATGTCCCGCCCCCCCCCCGCCACCCTCCGGTGCTTCTACTGACTCACCGCTATGATCAAAGCCAGGATTTTTTTTTTTTTTTTTCAGGCTTCCCAGCCTAGAGGTGAGATGTGGGGTCTTATTGACCCCCCCCCCCCGGATCTCACTGTAAAGAGGACCTGTCATGCCATATTCCTATTACAAGGGATGTTTACGTACCTTGTAATAGGTATAAAAGTGATCAAAAAAAATTTTGGGGCGGAAAAACATGTCAAACTAAAATAAATAAAGTAAAATGAACAATAAAAATATATATATTTTTTAAGCGCCCCTGTCCCCGCGAGCTCGCATACAGAAGCGAACGCATACGTAAGTCCCGCCCACATATGAAAACGGTGTTCAAACCACACATGTGAGGTATCGCCGCGAACGTTAGAGCGAGAGCAATAATTCTGTCCCTAGACCTCTTCTGTAACTCAAAACATGTAAATATTTAAAACATCGCCTATGGGGATTTTTAAGTAGCGAAGTTTGGCGCCATTCCACGAGCGTGTGCAATTTTGAAGGGTGACATGTTAGGTATCTATTTACTCGGCGTAACTTCATCTTTCACATTATGTAAAAACATTGGGCTAACTTTACTGTTTTTTTTTTTTTTAAGCACAAAACATTTTTTTTCCGTAAAAAACGCGTTAAAAAAATTGCTGCGCAAATATCGTGCGAGATAAAAAGTTGCAACGACCACCATTATATTCTCTAAAGGTCTTTGCTAAAAAAAACATATATAATGTTTTGGGGTTCTATGTAATTTTCTAGCAAACAAATGATGATTTTTACATGTAGGAGAGAAATGTCAGAATTGGCCTGGGTGCTCCAGAACGCCTGAAGGTGCTCCCTGCATGTTGGGCCTCTGTATGTGGCCACGATGTGTAAAAGTCTCACACATGTGGTATCGCCGTACTCAGGAGGAATAGCAGAATGTGTTTTGGGGTGTAATTTCTGGTATGCATATGCTGTGTGTAAAGCCTCGTACACACGACCGAGTTTCTCGGCAAGAACCAGCAAGAAACTTGCTGGCAGAGATTTCTTGCCGAGAAACTCGTTGGTGTGTATGGTTTCTCGTCAAGAAAAGCGACAAGAATCTCAACGAGAAAATAGAGAACCTGCTCTCTATTTTCTCGTCGAGATTCTCGTCAGCCTGTTTCTCGACGAGAAAATTGAGTGTGTGTACACTTACCTGTTCGCCGGGAAGCCCGCGCATGCTCGAAATGACTTCGACGCATGCGCGGTAGCTTCCTAGGCATAGGTAGGGTGAACCAAGATGGCGGCGACGGCATCGAATGTGACGAGTGCATGCTCGTCGTATTCGATGACGTCACCGCATACGCTCCATTCAAAGAACCGCGGGTTCTTTGAAAAGAGCGTGTGTACACTCGGCCAGGACAAGTTTCTTGTCCAAGGATCTCGTCGTAAAAAACGACATGTTTTTAACGACGAGATTCTCGGCCGTGTGTACGAGGCTTGAGAAATAACCTGCTAGTATGACAATTTTGTGAAAAAAAAAAAAGAGAAAAAAAAAATCTTGATTTTGCAAAGAATTGTGGGAAAAAATGACAACTTCAAAAAACTCACAATGCCTCTTTCTAAATACATTGGACTGTCTTCTTTCCAAAAAGGGGTCATTTGGGGGGTATTTGTACTTTTCTGGCATGTTAGGGTCTCAAGAAATGAGATCGGCCGTCAGTACTTCAGGTGTGATCAATTTTCAGATATTGGCACCATAGCTTGTGGACTCTATAACTTTCACAAAGACCAAATAATATTCACCAATTTGTACTTATTTTTACCAAAGACATATAGCAGTATAAATTTTGCCCAAAATTTATGAAGAAAAAATAGTAATTTGCTAAATTTTATAACAGAAACGAAAAAAAAAATTTTTTTTACAGAATTTTCAGTCTTTTTTCTCTTATAGCGCAAAAAATAAAAAACCCAACGGTGAATAAATACCACCAAAAGAAAGCTCTATTTGTGTGAAAAAAAGGACAAAAAAATTCATATAGGTACAGTGTTGTATGACTGAGTAATTGTCATTCAAAATGTGAGAGCACCGAAAGCTGAAAATTGGTCTGGTTATTAAGGGGGTTTAAGTGCCTAGTGGTCAAGTGGTTAAAGGAGACCCCGCTACACAAATATTATTATTTATGACTTTTTTTTGTTAGGCTGGTTTCACACTGGGGCGGTGGGGGCGGTGGCGGTATAGCGCCGCTATTTTTAGCGGCGCTATAACGTCGGTATTGTTGAGCTATTCTGCCGCTAGCGGTGCGGTTTTAACCCCCGCTAGCGGCCAATAAAGGGTTAATACTACCCGCAAACCGCGGCTACAGACGCGGTTTGCGGGCGGTATTACCGCGGTATCCCATGCATTTCAATGGGAAGGAGCGGTGTAGGAGCGGTAAACACACCGCTCCTCTCACCGCTCCAAAGATGCGGCTAGCAGGACTTTTTTTACCGTCCTGCTAGCGCACCGCTCCAGTGTGAAAGCCCTCGGGGCTTTCACATTGGAGAGAAAGGGGCCGCTGTTTAGGCTCGGTTTGCAGGTGCTATTTTTAGCTAAATAGCGCCTGCAAACCGCCCCAGTGTGAAAGGGGCCTTAGGGGTTAACTAATTTATTCTTTATTTATTTTATGGATTATTTATCAATTATTAAATTATTGCATGTAGCACACGGATCCTTTTCCCCCCTCTTACCTTCTCAAGCAGGGGGATAAGACACACCATGCCACATGCCCGTGTCCTCTAGATTATAAAGGTCAGGCGGTGTTACATACTTGGGTCCTGCAGTTAGAAGCTCCCTTCTTCTGGTTCTCCCCTCTATGTTTACAGAGGCGAGTCTTTATCTTCCCCAAATGAGGTCAATGTCCACACAACACATCAACTCCAAAGTGAGTTTATTTTATCTGCTTTCAGGAACCAGAGAGTTGAAGTGAGAAGAAGGTTAGCAGATAGAAGTGGATTCAGGCCCACTCTTGGCTTCGTCGCCACTCGGTCCCGAGTGGGTACAGCTCACCCGGATAGTCACTCAATAGAACTAGCAGCCGGCGTGACGCTGGAACAATGACTCAGTCCCCTCCAAGGACCAAGTCAAGGAGATCCCTCCTGATACTTCAACACTCCGCAGAGGCAGTCTGCAAAGCGAGGAATCCTTCCCTCCGACAGGTCACCAGGCCTTTCCCGAGTCAGCAATATTCTATTACTCGCCCTCTTGTTATGGGATCGATCCTCCCCTGGTTTCCTCAGCGTCAGAGCGGTCACCCTCACGCGGGTTCCCTGGGACTCCTCTTCGGTTGTAGACTCAGTCAAAGGTACTGGGCCTACCTGGAACTCTGTAGCCTCGGGCTGAAGGTGCCCGAGACTCCTCGATCAAGATGGGGCGCGCCCCCTCTGAGGGGTAGCTCCCTCCGGGCATGGGCCCCAGGAATTGGCTTTTCATCCAGGCATGGGCCCCGGGAATGGGCTCTTCATCCGGGCATGGGCCCCGGGAATTGGCTCTTCATCCGGGCATGGGCCCCGGGAATTGGCTCTTCATCCGGGCATGGGCACCGGGAATTGGCTCTTCATCCGGGCATGGGCCCCGGGAATTGGCTCCCTGTGTAATGGCGTCTGCCCCTTATATATCCTCTCCCGGCATGCACAGCAGGCCAGAACCGCCCACCAACGGCAGCCGAGAAAGGACATACAATACCTACTCCATCACCTGTGGTTCAACCCCGTATACAGGTGACAACACCACCTACACTCCCAGAGGAGAACTGCACGCCAGGTGACACAGCAGTAAGGCATAGTCCAAATAATCAAGAGACCCGAGCCAACTATTACTCTGGTCACCTCTAAATTTAGGTGTAGCGGGGTTAAATTTGGAGATCCCGCTACATACACCCCCTTCTAAATGAGACGCTGTCACCAGTGTCTAGAATAAATTCACACACTCAGTCCTGAGCAAGCGCAAATTTATTCCTGAACTATGTACAATGCAAGGATGGTGCCTGAATCAAGACCTGAAGTATAGCAAAGAGGGAGAAGGACAGAAAAAAACATTTTTCAAATGTACATACACATTATGTAACCATCCCTCCCATCATCCTATCACAACTGTATCCCACCCTTTCTCCGGTGTAGTTGCATGATGGTCTTCCTGCAGGGAAAGAAAAACATTATACACGCTAAATATTCTACACGCTATTAACATTCTAACACTAATAATTAGAAGTAAACTATCTCTCCAAGGAAAGATAGCTCCCTTCTACTGAAGCTGCACACACTAAGCCTAGTGTATGGAATAACATTTCCCTATAATAAATGCATAAAGAAAAAGTACGGTGTTCTGACGATCTGGTTCCTCCCATCGATATGGTTCCCCTCTTGACTGCGCAGGCGCAAGCCGAGGCGACGGAAATCTCAGAGGTTTAACAGCTGTTCGGCAGCTGCAGACGCGCTTGCTCCGGTTGCTTAGTTACACACGCCGCTTTATTATTCATGCCGCTGTATACAGCAAGGGGCTGATATCCGCTGTTTAACAGATCCATTAATAATAGGTTTAAATGCATCCCTTGCTGTATAGAGCGGCGTGAAGAATAAAGCGGCGTGTGTAATGAAGCATGGGGGGGGCGAGCGCGTCCACAGCTGCCGAACATATGGTTTCTCCTATCAATCTGGTTCCCTCTTGACTGCGCAGGCGCAAGCCGAGCCGACGGAAATCTCTGAGCTTTAACAGCGGTTCGGCAGCGCCTGCGCAGTGAAGGGGGGAACCATATCGATAGGGGAACCAGCTCGACAAGACACCGGCAAACCACCACCACCTATTGGCAGCACAAACATTACCTAGCCTAAGTGCGTACAGACGCACCACAACACTAATTTCTCTTTGGTTGATCACGGCGGCTTCCAGCTTTGCCCTGACTAACTCTACCCCAAAGTT
Source organism: Rana muscosa (assembly GCA_029206835.1). Lineage (NCBI taxonomy): Eukaryota > Metazoa > Chordata > Amphibia > Anura > Ranidae > Rana > Rana muscosa. The sequence goes on from CM055128.1 coordinate 331,679,704, forward strand.
CAGCTCTCATTTTTTTTTTTCCAAAAAAGAGGGAAGGAGAAAAAAAAATGTCCTTCAAACCTCCAGAGAGTAATTTCCCTGGGCATAGAGGCAAACAGCAGTTCAAGGCATTGTCCCTGAAGTGGTATAATAAAAAAAACACAAGTCCCACTTCAGAGATAAAAACTGGGATCAGGGAGATCAAGAGGCTTCCAGTCCTTATCCAAGGTCTCTATGGAATAAATTACATCATCTCTGTTTTTACTGCAGATCACGACCCGATCCGCATGTATGTGCCGACCCAGAGTCCAGTCTTTTCGGCAACCTTTGTATCTCTCAGTCATTACGGCCGAACATGTAAAATATCTATGGCCTTTCTTTACCGCCAAATGATCCCAGACAAAGTCACTGTACCATCGTTCCCGAAAGGCCTCAATTTCAAAGAGCAAGTTCCTCGTATTGTACGGATACTCCGATCCATAGTCCGTAGCAACCTTTTGATTCAACAGCCGTTGCAGTCTTTCCAAAGGCGGCATGGTTGCCCGATCTCCAGTTCCCGGCAAGACAATAGCATCCGGAGATCTGCGGGGGGCGTACGGGCTCAAACTGTGACATAGGCGGCCTTAATGAGGAACGGGCCTCCGGAAAAGCAGGCACAGAAGACACTGGAGCATGCAAGGTGGACACAGGAACAACATTTCCAGTAATAACAGGGGTTTCCACCCGGGGTGCAGTTTCCCCAGAGTCCATGGGCGATCCCTTTACACTACGGGTAGAGGTCAGCGAAATTCTGTCCCATCCCTTCTTTGCAAACAGTTCATCAATTTCTACATCATCGCCAACCTCAGAGGAAGAGTCTACATCTGAGGTATCGCACTCTTCTGCTGGCAGATAACTCCTGGTCAACACCGACTCTTTCACTTTCAAAAGTTCCCGCGAGTCAGGTACCCAAGCATCCATAATGGAACGAATGCTGAGCCTCTTCCCTTTCCCCGCAAACTTGACACAGTTCTCCCAGCCTCCTTACCTTCCCCCTCCGTGGATCGCTTGGAGATCCCTCCGGCTAGATGATCCGGTTCGGATAGGCGCTGGGTTAGGCCTTGACCACGGCCACGGGAAGCCTTCACATATCCCATCTTCCTTTTAGCAGGCGGAAGGAAGGACCCCGTTGCAACCGAGGCAGCATCCGCTGTGTTCACGGCCTCAAGCTCCTTAATGGCTGGAGCTTCAATCTTCAGTTTCGCTATCTCCTCGGTAGTGCGCGTGGGCATGGCTGTGGGAGCACACATTTCCTCCTCAGGAGCAACAGTACCTGAGATACAGTCCAGGCGGTAGACTTTCGGCACCTCCGTTGGCTGTTCTACCTCAAAGAGGAACTCCCCACAGCGGGTACATCTCCCGAAAGGGCGAAGCTGTATGACCAGTCCCTGGCATCTCGCACAAATCATGCCCAAGGCCTCTGCATCTCTGCACGTGTAGAGGGCAAAGCGACCTCGGGGCTTCAGCTGGATCCCTGTATCCGTTAGGGAGGCCACAACAGAGGCAATGTTCATGGTTGAACCGGGCAAAGGAACACGAGATCCCGGTGAAGTAGACATCCATGGAGCAGAAAACATGTCGCCTCGTCGATGGTTCAGTTGCACTGTCCCTTTGGCGCCAACCGCACCACGTGGAACACACACTTTAGCTGGGGCTCCTCCCCCCTTTCTTCCTTGCTACACGCAATTTGCGGGCTTTTACAGACTTTGAGACACGCCCACGAACTACGCAGCTGGAAATTACAGCCAGGCCTGTACTTTCTCTCACTCGTGGCGCAGTCCCATTTCCAAAAATGGCCGACCTCCAAAGAGCCATGCGGGAAAGTAAAGTCCAGCTCCCAGAAACCACTGCAGGATCCCCCACGTGTAGCACATGGATCCTTTTCCCCCCTCTTACCTTCTCAAGCAGGGGGATAAGACACACCATGCCACATGCCCGTGTCCTCTAGATTATAAAGGTCAGGCGGTGTTACATACTTGGGTCCTGCAGTTAGAAGCTCCCTTCTTCTGGTTCTCCCCTCTATGTTTACAGAGGCGAGTCTTTATCTTTCCCAAATGAGGTCAATGTCCACACAACACATCAACTCCAACGTGAGTTTATTTTATCTGCTTTCAGGAACCAGAGAGTTGAAGTGAGAAAAAGGTTAGCAGATAGAAGTGGATTCAGGCACACTCTTGGCTTCATCGCCACTCGGTCCCGAGTGGGTACAGCTCACCCGGATAGTCACTCAATAGAACTAGCAGCCGGCGTGACGCTGGAACAATGACTCAGTCCCCTCCAAGGACCAAGTCAAGGAGATCCCTCCTGAACTTTCAACACTCCACAGAGGCAGTCTGCGAAGCGAGGAATCCTTCCCTCCGACAGGTCACCAGGCCTTTCCCGAGTCAGCAATATTCTATTACTCGCCCTCTTGTTATGGGATCGATCGTCCCCTGGTTTCCTCTGCTTCAGAGCGGTCACCCTCACGCGGGTTCCCTGGGACTCCTCTTCGGTTGTAGACTCAGTCAAAGGTACTGGGCCTACCTGGAACTCTGTAGCCTCGGGCTGAAGGTGCCCGAGACTCCTCGATCAAGATGGGGCGCGCCCCCCTCTGAGGGGTAGCTCCCTCCGGGCATGGGCCCCAGGAATTGGCTCTTCATCCAGGCATGGGCCCCGGGAATGGGCTCTTCATCCGGGCATGGGCCCCGGGAATTGGCTCTTCATCCGGGCATGGGCCCCGGGAATTGGCTCTTCATCCGGGCATGGGCACCGGGAATTGGCTCTTCATCCGGGCATGGGCCCCGGGAATTGGCTCCCTGTGTAATGGTGTCTGCCCCTTATATATCCTCTCCCGGCATGCACAGCAGGCCAGAACCGCCCACCAACGGCAGCCGAGAAAGGACATCCAATACCTACTCCATCACCTGTGGTTCAACCCCGTATACAGGTGACAACACCACCTACACTCCCAGAGGAGAACTGCACGCCAGGTGACACAGCAGTAAGGCATAGTCCAAATAATCAAGAGACCCGAGCCAACTATTGCTCTGGTCACCTCTAAATTTAGGTATAGCGGGGTTAAATTTGGAGATCCCGCTACATACACCCCCTTCTAAATGAGACGCTGTCACCAGTGTCTAGAATAAATTCACACACTCAGTCCTGAGCAAGCGCAAATTTATTCCTGAACTATGTACAATGCAAGGATGGTGCCGGAATCAAGACCTGAAGTATAGCAAAGAGGGAGAAGGACAGAAAAAACAGTTTTCAAATGTACATACACATTATGTAACCATCCCTCCCATCATCCTATCACAACTGTATCCCACCCTTTCTCCGGTGCAGTTGCATGATGGTCTTCCTGCAGGGAAAGAAAAACATTATACACGCTAAATATTCTACACGCTATTAACATTCTAACACTAATAATTAGAAGTAAACTATCTCTCCAAGGAAAGATAGCTCCCTTCTACTGAAGCTGCACACACTAAGCCTAGTGTATGGAATAACATTTCCCTATAATAAATGCATAAAGAAAAAGTACGGTGTTCTGACGATCTGGTTCCTCCCATCGATATGGTTCCCCTCTTGACTGCGCAGGCGCAAGCCGAGGCGACGGAAATCTCAGAGGTTTAACAGCTGTTCGGCAGCTGCAGACGCGCTTGCTCCGGTTGCTTAGTTACACACGCCGCTTTATTATTCACGCCGCTGTATACAGCAAGGGGCTGATATCCGCTGTTTAACAGATCCATTAATAATAGGTTTAAATGCATCCCTTGCTGTATAGAGCGGCGTGTATAAACAAACAAATCGCACTGCTCAATATCACATCTGATCCGCCCCTTGCTGTATAGAGCGGCGTGAAGAATAAAGCGGCGTGTGTAATGAAGCATGGGGGGGCGAGCGCGTCCACAGCTGCCGAACATATGGTTCCTCCTATCGATCTGGTTCTCTCTTGACTACGCAGGCGCAAGCCGAGCCGACGGAAATCTCTGAGCTTTAACAGCTGTTCGACAGGGCCATCTTTTCCATTGGGCACGCTGGGCAGTTGCCCGGGGGCCACACTTGCCTGGGGGGCCCCACCGGGTGCCCAGCGACCCCAGTAAAAAACGGTGGGAAGCGGCGGGTCAGAACTGTGCAAGCGCAGTTTGCGGAAATCGCCGAGAAGATCCGATCCTCCACGGGTGCTGCCTCTGTCTGTCCGCCGATGATGACTTTAGCCACACACGCCAGACGTAAAAAAAAAAAAAAGGAGGAGCTGAGGGTGAATGGACAGAGTAGAGTGGTCAGAGCAGACAGCACAGCAGGTTGAAGCAGAGTGTGGCGGAGTGGGACCCCTGTCGGCAGTGCCGGTCTTCGCGAGTCTGTAACCTGCCCAGCCACCAGCCAGTACAGACACGGAGTGCCCTGGTCGGTGTCGTACGGCGAGTGGCTGTCTGGCTGACTGTGCAGCTTGCACAAAGAGATCGGGGGGTGGTCTGTTGCTCTGATGTAAGTGGGAAATCTGATGTAAAGAGAAAGCAGTGGACTCTGATATAAGGTGGTCTCTGGTCACCAGAGCCCCCCCTTACATCAGCGTTTCCCCTTACATCATGATCTGCAGCGTTCCCCTTTACTTAAGAGTTCCCTTTCACTGTAAGGGGGAATCCTGCAGACTCTGATGTAAGAGGAAACTCTGTGCTGGCCGGGTTATAGTATCCTGACCTTCATGTCAATGAAGAAATGTTTTTTTTTTTACTTTTGTTTAACTTAAACACATTGCTAATAGCACGATCTATATGTTTATAGTTTAAATACTGACATTTGCACTGTTTGGCACTGAAAACTGTAATTTTAGGTACCTTTTTGCAGTGGTAGTAAAAAAGGTGGTTCTGCCAGTAAATGTCATGATTTTTGTCAGTAAAAAATTCTCGTGCGTGATTGTGTAGACAGGGCCCCAGTGCACCGTATTGCCCAGGGGCCTATAATGCTCTTAAGATGACACTGCTGTTCGGCAGCGCCTGTGCAGTGAAGGGGGGAACCATATCGATAGGGGAACCAGCTCGGCAAGACACCGGCAAACCACCACCACCTAGTGGCAGCACAAACATTACCTAGCCTAAGTGCGTACAGACGCACCACAACACTAATTTCTCTTTGGTTGATCACGGCGGCTTCCAGCTTTGCCCTGACTAACTCTACCCCAAAGTTCAGCTCTCGTTTTTTTTTTCCAAAAGAGGGAAGGAGAAAAAAAACAAACTTGTCCTTCAAACCTCCAGAGAGTAATTTCCCTGGGCATAGAGTCAAACAGCAGTTCAAGGCATTGTCCCTGAAGTGGTATAATAAAAAAAACACAAGTCCCACTTCAGAGATAAAAACTGGGATCAGGGAGCTCAAGAGGCTTCCAGTCCTTATCCAAGGTCTCTATGGAATAAATTACATCGTCTCTGTTTTTACTGCAGACCACGACCCGATTCGCATGTATGTGCCGACCCAGAGTCCAGTCTTTTCGGCAGCCTTTGTATCTCTCAGTCATTACGGCCGAACATGTAAAATACCTATGGCCTTTCTTTACCGCCAAATGATCCCAGACAAAGTCACTGTACCATCGTTCCCGAAAGGCCTCAATTTCAAAGAGGAAGTTCCTTGGAACGTATGGATACTCCCATTCATAGTCTGTAGCAACCTTTTGATTCAACAGCCGTTGCAGTCGGGCCAAAGGCGGCATGGTCGCCCGATCTCCAGTTCCCGGCAAGACAATAGCATCCGGAGATCTGCGGGGGGCGTACGGGCTCCAACTGTGGCATAGGCGGCCTTAATGAGGAACGGGCCTCCGGAACAGCAGGCACAGAAGACACCGGAGCATGCAAGGTGGACACAGGAACAACATTTCCAGTAATAACAGGGGTTTCCACCCGGGGTGCAGTTTCCCCAGAGTCCATGGACAATCCCTTTACACTACGGGGAGAGGTCATCCAAATTCTGTCCCATCCCTTCTTTGCAAACAGTTCATCAATTTCTACATCATCGCCAACCTCAGAGGAAGAGTCTATATATGAGGTATCGCACTCTTCTGCTGGCAGATAACTCCTGGTCAACACCGACTCTTTCACTTTCAAAAGTTCCCGTGGGTCAGGTACCCAAGCATCCATAATGGAACGAATGCTGAGCTTCTTCCCTTTCCCCGGCAAACTTGACACAGTTCTCCCAGCCTCCTTACCTTCCCCCTCCATGGATCGCTTGGAGATTCCTCCGGCTAGATGATCCGGTTCGGGTAGGCGCTGGGTTAGGCCTTGACCACGGCCACGGGAAGCCTTCACATATCCCATCTTCCTTTTAGCAGGCGGAAGGAAGGACCCCTTTGCAACCGAGGCAGCATCCGCTGTGTTCACGGCCTCAAGCTCCTTAATGGCTGGAGCTTCAATCTTCAGTTCCGCTATCTCCTCGGTAGTGCGCGTGGGCATGGCTGTGGGAGCACACATTTCCTCCTCAGGAGCAACAGTACCTGAGATACAGTCCAGGCGGTAGACTTTCGGCACCTCCGTTGGCTGTTCCACCTCAAAGAGGAACTCCCCACAGCGGGTACATCTCCCGAAAGGGCGAAGCTGTACGACCAGTCCCTGGCATCTCGCACAAATCATGCCCAAGGCCTCTGCATCTCTGCACGTGTAGAGGGCAAAGCGACCTCGGGGCTTCAGCCGGATCCCTGTATCTGCCAGGGAGGCCACAACAGAGGCAATGTTCATGGTTGAACCGGGCAAAGGAACACGAGATCCCGGTGAAGTAGACATCCATGGAGCAGAAAACATGTCGCCTCGTCGATGGTTCAGTTGCACTGTCCCTTTGGCGCCAACCGCACCACGTGGAACACACACTTTAGCTGGGGCTCCTCCCCCCTTTCTTCCTTGCTACACGCAATTTGCGGGCTTTTACAGACTTTGAGACACGCCCACGGACTACGCAGCTGGAAATTACAGCCAGGCCTGTACTTTCTCTCACTCGTGGCGCAGTCCCATTTCCAAAAATGTCCGACCTCCAAAGAGCCATGCGGGAAAGTAAAGTCCAGCTCCCAGAAACCACTGCAGGATCCCCCACGTGTAGCACATGGATCCTTTTCCCCCCTCTTACCTTCTCAAGCAGGGGGATAAGACACACCATGCCACATGCCCGTGTCCTCTAGATTATAAAGGTCAGGCGGTGTTACATACTTGGGTCCTGCAGTTAGAAGCTCCCTTCTTCTGGTTCTCCCCTCTATGTTTATAGAGGCGAGTCTCTATCTTTCCCAAATGAGGTCAATGTCCACACAACATATCAACTCCAACGTGAGTTTATTTTATCTGCTTTCAGGAACCAGAGAGTTGAAGTGAGAAGAAGGTTAGCAGATAGAAGTGGTTTCAGGCACACTCTTGGCTTCGTCGCCACTCGGTCCCGAGTGGGTACAGCTCACCCGGATAGTCACTCAATAGAACTAGCAGCCGGCGTGACGCTGGAACAATGGCTCAGTCCCCTCCAAGGACCAAGTCAAGGAGATCCCTCCTGATACTTCAACACTCCGCAGAGGCAGTCTGCAAAGCGAGGAATCCTTCCCTCCGACAGGTCACCAGGCCTTTCCCGAGTCAGCAATACTCTATTACTCGCCCTCTTGTTATGGGATCGATCCTCCCCTGGTTTCCTCTGCTTCAGAGCGGTCACCCTCACGCGGGTTCCCTGGGACTCCTCTTCAGTTGTAGACCCAGTCAAAAGGTACTGGGCCTACCTGGAACTCTGTAGCCTCGGGCTGAAGGTGCCCGAGACTCCTCGATCAAGATGGGGCGCACCCCCCTCTGAGGGGTAGCTCCCTCCGGGCATGGGCCCCGGGAATTGGCTCTTCATCCGGGCATGGGCCCCGGGAATTGGCTCTTCATCCGGGCATGGGCCCTGGGAATTGGCTCTTCATCCGGGCATGGGCCCTGGGAATTGGCTCTTCATCCGGGCATGGGCCCCGGGAATTGGCTCTTCATCCGGGCATGGGCCCCGGGAATTGGCTCTTCATCCGGGCATGGGCCCCGGGAATTGGCTCCCTGTGTAATGGCGTCTGCCCCTTATATATCCTCTCCTGGTATGCACAACAGGCCAGAACTGCCCACCAACGGCAGCCGAGAAAGGACATCCAATACCTACTCCATCACCTGTGGTTCGACCCCGGGTACAGGTGACAACACCTATGCTGCCAAAGGGGAACTGCACGCCAGGTGACACAGCAGTAAGGCATAGTCCAAATAATCAAGAGACCCGAGCCAACTATTGCTCTGGTCACCTCTAAATTTAGGTATAACGGGGTTAAATTTGGGGACCCCGCTAAATGCGTTTGAGCAGAGTACTGGACGGAGGGCGGGAGGCAGCAGGGTACTGGACGGAGGGCGGGAGGCAGCAGGGTACTGGACGGAGGGCAGCAGGGTACTGGACGGAGGGCGGGAGGCAGCAGGGTACTGGACGGAGGGCGGGAGGCAGCAGGGTACTGTACGGAGGGTGGGAGGCAGCAGGGTACTGGACGGAGGGCGGGAGGCAGCAGGGTACTGGACGGAGGGCGGGAGGCAGCAGGGTACTGGACGGAGGGCGGGAGGCAGCAGGGTACTGGACGGAGGGCGGGAGGCAGCAGGGTACTGGACGGAGGGCGGGAGGCAGCAGGGTACTGGACGGAGGGCGGGAGGCAGCAGGGTACTGGACGGAGGGCGGGAGGCAGCAGGGTACTGGACGGAGGGTGGGAGGCAGCAGGGTACTGGACGGAGGGCGGGAGGCAGCAGGGTACTGGACGGAGGGCGGGAGGCAGCAGGGTACTGGACAGAGGGCGGGAGGCAGCAGGGTACTGGACGGAGGGCGGGAGGCAGCAGGGTACTGGACGGAGGGCGGGAGGCAGCAGGGTACTGGACGGAGGGCGGGAGGCAGCAGGGTACTGGATGGAGGGCGGGAGCGGGGGCTGCCTCAATTAACCTTTCAAGTTAATCCAGCAGGTAATTGGTTGATAGGACGCTGGGTGGTTGCTCCCACGATACGTAAATCACAGACTACAGCGCTGTAGAAGGTGATTTCACCATCACAGTTAAAAAAAAAAAAGCATATATACGCCGAAGCATGGGGGCAGGGGTGGAGGGGGGATTTGCCCCGAACTTTAGGGGCGGATTGCCCCCATACTTCGGCATATATTTTTCAGGTTCAGATTGCGTTAAAAAATGTTTTATTTTTACTATGTTTTATTGTATTTGCTTTGCAGGTATGGTATGTCTACCTGTTATACTGTAATGTTACTTTGTTTTATTGTTAACCATCATTTGCTTAGCAGGTACGCCATTCAGCTGCAGCACTGATTTATTTATCTTGACAGCAATGGCGTTTGCTCCCACGATATGTAAATCAGCGACTCCAGCGCTGTAGGAGGTGATTTGACCACCACAGAAAAAAAAAAAAAAAAATGGTGCATGTATGCCCATCATTAGAAGTGGGTGGATGAAGGGCGGTATTCTAATGGTGGGCATACCCACCGATCGATCTCTTTTTTTTGTTCAGCCCACAGGCTGCATGGAAAAAAGAGCATTACAATGTATGCCCAACAAGGACCAGCAACGTACTGGTATGTTGCTGGACTTTGAGTGGTTATACCAGAAAGATGCCTGCGGGTTTAGGTATCATCTTGGTATCATTCTTTTCAGCCAGCGGTCGGCTTTCATGTAAAAGGAATCCTAGCGGCTAATTTGCCTCTGGACTGCTTTTACAAGCAGTGGGAGGGAACGTCCCCGTCCCCCCATCGTCTTTGTCGGAAATTTCGACAGCAAATGTCCGATGGAGCCTACACACTGTCGGACTTTCCGACAAGCTCCCATCAGATATTTGTTGTCATAAATTCCGATCGTGTGTACGCGGCATTAGAAAGCCTGAAGGCGGTGATTGGTTTTCGGGGTCCCGTACGCGGCTGGGCTCCCAAAAAGTCTCACACATGTGGTATCCCCGTACTCAGGAGAAGAAACAGAATGTATTTTGGGGTGTAATTCCACATATGCCCATGGCATGTTTGAATAATATATTATTTAGTGACAACTTTGTGTAATTTTTTTTTTTTGTCATTTTTCAATTACTTGCGACAAAAAAATATTCAATGGGCTCAACATGCCTCTCTTTCCAAAATGGAGTAATTTGGGGGGGGGGGTTGTACTGCCTTGCCACTTTAGCACCTCAAGAAATGAGGTTTCCTTCCACTTCCGGTTTTGGTCATAGGACAGGAAGTGAAGGGAAATCTCCCCAATGGGGCCACAGATGGAGAAATAAAATGTGACAGGGGGTGTAACCCTCCCCCCCCTCCATCCAACATGGGAAAAAGTTCTACTTTATTATTCTACACCAGAGAGGGGGGGGTGGGGATGATGACGTCACTCTCACCTGGTCCCGGGCCTGGCTCAGCCCCCTCAGGCGGTGTTGTAGTTCTCTCCGGTAGGTGATCGCGGCCTCTATACTCTCTCTGGCCTCTTCTATCAGACGCTCCACCTCGGTCTCCTCCATCTCCGCTCTAAGGAACTTGGGACCGGTGATCTGCCGAGATCTGCCCCCCCTGCGGATTCTGCCAGCCCTGGACTGCGCAGGCGCAGCGCTCTAGCTCCGAAAATTGCCGGGTATTTTTAACAATTCTCTGACAAGTATTCAAATCGGCCATCCGCATTGAACTAGCCGCCCTCTCTGGCCATCAATCCCTTTATTTAAACATGCGTCCGCCCATTATAATAGTAATACACCCGCCCCCCTTGCTGAGTGGAGCGAGCATCGGGAGCGTGCGGCACAATATTGTGCTCAAAGCGCATGCGCCGAATATGGGTTATAATCCATTCGGCTATTTTCGGAGATCTGCCGTGAACGGACACGCAAGTGTTGCGCATGCGCAGGTCAGAGCAGGCGAAATCCGCTAAAGTGTTGCGCATGCGCAGAACAGAGCTGGCAGAATCCGCTGAGGGGCAATTCTCGGCAGGTCACCGGCCCGACTACAACTCCCAGCATCCCCCGCGGCCCCAACCACACTACAACTCCCGGCATCCCCCGCGGCCCCGCATGACGTACGCAGCGTCTCTGAGGTGACAGCGTCCATCGTACGCCAATCACACCGCCCCCCCCATTAACCTCTTCCCGCCCACCGAGAGAGCTCCTCTCCTCATTGGAGGACGGCATTCGGCCCAACAATCGCAAATCGTACACAAAACCCGCCCACAGAGCTTGTGGGGGAAAAAGAAAATCTCCGCCGACTTGTCCATCAGCGGGAAAGTGAGCGAATCCGATCCGCGGGTCAGAACAGACGCGCTGTCACGTGATTCATCGTCATACTCCGAGCTCCTCCCACCAGGTCGTTGTGACGTCACGATAGTGGGGAGGTCTTATAAGGCTGTGCAGGAGGAGCTGAGCGTCAGTCTAGTGAGAGAGAGCGAAGGGAGCAGAAGTGCGCCCTCTGTCCTCCGACATACATATTGTGTGTGCGACTAGAAAACTCCGATAGATAGCTATATACTCATCTATATACTCATCTATATTTACCTGCTGTATACTAATCTATACAGTCATATAAATATATATTTACCTGCTGTATACTAACCTATACAGTCATATAAAAATACGGTATATACTAGTATAATATATTATTATTATTATTATATACCGCCATCTGATAGCGGGAATGACCCGAAACGCAATCAGACGTCCCTATACACCCCAGAGGAGGAGGAACCCTTTTCTCCACAATCTGGAAACGGCGTGTAAAGACGACACCTGGACATTTACGACCTCATCATCCTTTGAAGAGACAGAATTCACACAGAAATTACACCTGCTGCATTCCTCGGATACCCAGAACCAAGACTGGGCACTGAGTAACCAAGACACGGGACAGCTTCCAGGCTGCACAGCCCAAAAACCCAACTTATCATCCATGGAGGAGGAAAATCTACCTCTGACCACCATCAGAGATTCTCCTCCACCCCCGGACCCTGGCGACCCAAGACTTGTTGAGCAGATCAACCATTCAGCACCAACAATTTCATGGAATACCAGCAGAGATCCCTCTACTCCCAGGAGCTGGAGTATCTCTTTATACTGGGATTCGGATGTCTTATGGAATTGGATGGGCTCATCATCCTACAAGGAGGATAAAAAAGACACAGAATTCACAAACAAAGCGGACCAAGTGGAGATCGCAAATAACCAGAACCAAGACGGGGCACTGAGTGAGAACCGTGATGCCACAGTGGAGTCACCAAATAACCAGAACCAAGACGGGGCACTGAGTGAGAACCGTGATGCCACAGTGGAGTCACCAAATAACCAGAGCCAAGACGGGGCACTGAGCGAGAACAATGATGGCCAGACCACTGTAGGTCAAAGACACATCAAAAGCTGCACGGCCCAAAAACTCAACATATTGTCAGAGGGAGATGAAAATACCCCTCTGACCACCATCAGAGATTCTCCTACATCCTCGGACCCTGTGGACCTGAAACCTGTGGAGCAGATCCACCATTCGTCACCACCAACGTCAGGGAGTCCCTCTACTCCCAGGAGTATCTCTTCATACCTGAATTTGAATGTCTTCTGGAAATGGATGGGCTACAAGGAGGATAAAAAAGACACAGAATTCACAAACAAAACAGACCAAGTGGAGTCCGCAAATAACCAGAACCAAGACGGGGCACTGAGCGAGAACCGTGATGCCACAGTGGAGTCCCTAACAAACCAGAACCAAGACGGGGCACTGAGCGAGAACAATGATGCCACAGTGGAGTCCGCAAATAACCAGAACCAAGACGGGGCACTGAGCGAGAACCGTGATGCCACAGTGGAGTCCGCAAATAACCAGAACCAAGACGGGGCACTGAGCGAGAACCGTGATGCCACAGTGGAGTCCCTGAATAACCAGAACCAAGACGGGGCACTGAGCGAGAACAATGATGCCACAGTGGAGTCCCTGAATAACCAGAACCAAGACGGGGCACTGAGCGGGAACCGTGATGCAACTATAGAACCTCAAGGACACATCAAAAGGCACTGGGAGATCGGAGGTTCTCCTTCCCCCTCGGATCCTGTAGACCCGAGACTTGTTGTGCCGATTCAGCTGAATGTGCTACAGAAAAATGTATACTCTAGATGTAAAGAGGTCCTACAACAGGAGGTGGAGATAAAGACCCTAGAAAAAGACATTGCAGCTTTAGTAAAGGGCAAAGCCGCTCAGCAGAATCTGCTGTCCACCGTGTCCAGAATCAAAAAGGTGAAGCTTCGTCATAGAAAAAAACTAATTAAAGAGGCGATAACCAAGACAAGGGAGGAGGCTCAGGAGGCCAGAGAGAACAGAGAGAGGCTGGAGTCCTATGAACACCTCTTCTATTGCCTCCAGACAGATCCAACCTACCTGGTTAACATCATTGACCAGATGTCAGATAACGAGGATACCACAACGGTTCTGGACAGACTGCTCGCCAACCTCTATAACCACGCTTCCACTCCAAGGGAAGAGTACCTTTTCGTGAAATTGATGGAAGCTGCAATTTGTGAGGAAGTGGAGACAAAACTGGATACCATTGAGGATATAATGAGTGGACAATCAACGTGTTTAAAGCTGATCAAGGTATTTTACACACACCAAGCAAACTACAGTGCCCTAGTAGAGGCGCTCACACCAGCAAAAAGGAAGATACTCGCCCTCACGTATGAGCTTAGCACCAATCCATACAAGGCTTCAGTTGTGTCTTACAACATACTCCATAGAATGAAAAGTTCATTTGGAATATCCACTGACGCCTCTGAAACCGAGGATAACGCTTTATACAACATGGCCGACGAAGTCATAAAGTCCATATTGTCATCTGTGGACAGAATTCCTTACGGGCCGAAATATCTAGCAAAAGCCCTTCAAAAATCTCTGCAGAAAAGGTTCCCAGAGGAAAGTGAAGATGCGGTGATGACTACTGTGGGCTATTTTTTCTCTCAGTACCTCCAGACAGCCATGGAGAAACCGGATCTCTATGGACTCATCAAACCAATTGAATATGCAGATTATTTGAAGTGGCGGAACCTCGAGTTTGTGGCTCATATCGTCTGCCAGGCCATGCAATCCTTCGCCGCTGTCAGAACAGCAACTGCACACGGTGTGGACAACTATGTCAGCACAACTTCCTCAGGGTTCAGGGGATACTTTGAGGAAGTTCTGAACATTCCAGAGCCAGAGAAAAAATTCAACTTTATCAAGTTATATGATGCTATAAACACTCACCCGATAAGCATGACTGCACAGGACATCGTCGATGCGCATTCTCTACTTTCTGAATATGAGAATGTATTTTGTGACCACACGGACATTGCCTACCAAGTGTATAAGGCTATTGGACCAATCCCTAAATTAGAGGGTCTACTTCACACTCATGCAGCTACCTATGTTGAACGAAAGAAACAAATGAGAATCTGGCTACTTTTAAGCTGCAAATTTCCTCCCTACAAAGATTTGGATACTGAAATGGACAACCTTAGGAATGCCACCAAAAAACTAGTCCTTGGTGTACTTCGTCTTGAGCCTGAAGGAACGCTCCAAGAGGAAAAAAACGGCTTGTCCTCAGGGGCGAGGAGCCACCAAGATGTCCTTAACCCAATTTCCCCAAATCTAACAGAGGAAGATGAGCTGCGTCCAGAAAGTCAAGTCCAGGTAACAAAAATCATTCAAGAATTAGAGGAACTCGACAAGCTCTCTAAAAATATGCAGGACCTCATAGACCTTTGCAAGAGGTACAAGAAAAACTGCATCAACAACTTCCTCTGCCGCAAGTCACGCCCTGATGGTGAGAGCCAGAAGATCCGATATGCAGAAGACAAGGAGATTACGTACACAGCTAAAAAGCTGATGAAGAAAGGAGTCATCGAGCACACCTGGCAGGAATTCAAGCAACTGAAAAAAGAAGTCCTCCGTATAAAACCTGCTGGGGAGGCCTTCCACTTCACTTTGGGCGACAGGCATGTTGTCCTTCCCGTTGTCGATTTACTGCGTCTTTATGAGAGCAGAAATCCAACGATGAAGATTTTCCATTATGAGGTCAATGTTGGCAGGTTTTTATATCTGGTGAGCAGAAAGATTTTCATGATGTGAACATCCACTTGAAGTGAAGGGCTTAGCATACAACACTAATTACCAGGGGAGAAGAGAGAGGGGGGTCAGGGAGAAGAGAGAGGGGGGTCAGGGAGAAGAGAGAGGGGGGTCAGGGAGAAGAGAGAGGGGAGCCAGGGAGAAGAGAGAGTGGAGCCAGGGAGAAGAGAGAGTGGAGCCAGGGAGAGAGAGGGGAGTCAGGGAGAAGAGAGAGTGGAGCCAAGGAGAGAGAGGGGAGTCAGGGAGAAGAGAGAGTGGAGCCAGGGAGAGAGAGGGGAATCAGGGAGAGAGAGGGGGACAGGGAGAAGAGAGAGGGGGGTCTCTCTTCTCCCTGACTCCCCTCTCTCTCCCTGACTTCAGGGTCAGGGAGAAGAGAGAGGGGGAGTCAGGGAGAAGAGAGAGTGGAGCCAGGGAGAAGAGAGAGTGGAGCCAGGGAGAAGAGAGAGTGGAGTCGGGGAGAAGAGAGAGTGGCGCCAGGGAGAGAGAGGGGAGTCAGGGAGAAGAGGGAGTGGAGCGAGGGAGAGAGAGGGGAGTCAGGGAGACGAGAGAGGGGGGTATCTCTTCTTCCGGACTCCCCTCTCTCCCTGACCCCCTCTATCTTCTCCCTGACCCCCCTCTCTCTCCCTGACTTCAGGGTCAGGGAGAGAGAGGGGTCAGGAAGAATAGAGTGGGGAGGAGAGAGAGGGGAGTCAGGGAGGAGAGAGAGAGGGGAGTCAGAGAGAGAGAGAGAGAGAGGGGAGTCAGAGAGAGAGAGAGAGAGGGGAGTCAGAGAGAGAGAGGGGAGTCAGGGAGAGAGAGAGAGAGAGAGAAAGGGGAGTCAGGGAGAGAGCGAGAGAAAGGGGAGTCAGGGAGAGAGAGAGAGAAAGGGGAGTCAGGGAGAGAGAGAGAGAAAGAGGAGTCAGGGAGAGAGAGAGAGAAAGGGGAGTCAGGGAGAGAGAGAGAGAAAGGGGAGTCAGGGAGAAGAGAGAGAGGGGAGCCAGGGAGAAGAGAGAGAGGGGAGCCAGGTAGAAGAGAGAGAGGGGAGCCAGGGAGAAGAGAGAGTGGAGCCAGGGAGAAGAGAGAGTGGAGCCAGGGAGAGAGAGGGGAGTCAGGGAGAAGAGAGAGTGGAGCCAGGGAGAGAGAGGGGAATCAGGGAGAGAGAGAGGGGAATCAGGGAGAGAGAGAGAGAGAGGGGAATCAGGGAGAGAGAGGGGGTCAGGGAGAAGAGAGAGGGGGGTCCCTCTTCTCCCTGACTCCCCTCTCTCTCCCTGACTTCAGGGTCAGGGAGAAGAGAGAGGGGGAGTCAGGGAGAAGAGAGAGTGGAGCCAGGGAGAGAGAGGGGAGTCGGGGAGAAGAGAGAGTGGCGCCAGGGAGAGAGAGGGGAATCAGGGAGAAGAGAGAGGGGGGTCTCTCTTCTTCCGGACTCCCCTCTCTCTCCCTGACCCCCTCTCTCTTCTCCCTGACTCCCCTCTCTCTTCTCCCTGACCCCCTCTCTCTTCTCCCTGACTTCAGGGTCAGGGAGAGAGAGGGGTCAGGAAGAAGAGAGTGGGTAGTCAGGGAGAAGAGAGTGGGGAGTCAGGGAGAAGAGAGAGGGGAGTCAGGGAGAAGAGAGAGGGGAGTCAGGGAGAAGAGAGAGGGGAGTCAGGGAGAAGAGAGAGAGAGAGAGGGGAGTCAGGGAGGAGAGAGAAAGGGGAGTCAGGGAGAGAGAGAGAGAGAGTGGGGAGTCAGGGAGAGAGAGAGAGAGAGTGGTGAATGGATCCTCAGCACCTAGGACAGTTGCACTTCCCAAGCTGTCACCGGCACTGTCCCCACACAGTGACACACAGAGAGCAGAGGACGGAGAAACCACCGGAGGAGGGAGGGGGAGATGAGGAGCAGGTGGATGGGTTTTCCAGGGGGCGGGAACTAATTTCTGCACCCCTCACTTCCTTCTCCCACCGGCTTGTCACTTTCGTGCTTCCCCACCTCCTCCCTCCCAGGGGCTGTGGCTGCTCCCTAGGGGCCAGTGCACCCTAGGCGTCTGCCTAGTTTGCCTAGTGGTAGTGCCGGCCCTGGGTGTTGCACTAAGGCACCAGAGTTCTCCAGGGCAGTTGCAGAGAAGCATGAGGCTCCGGATACCTCCATCGAGCTAAAGAGTGTTGGGATGTCTTCAGAGCCATGACTGTGCCTCATTGTTATGTTATGACTAAGAAATATCAGTTCTGCTGGACTTTTAGCTGCAGAGCTAGAAAAAAAAAAAAAGATATGATCTAGGCCGGGGGTCGGCAAGCCATCGATCGCAACCTACCTGTCGACAGCGGGGAGCCGACAGGTAGATTGCGAATACGTCCCGGCTTTGCTAGTCCTCCATTGCAGCATGGACAGACATTCCTTCCCAATACACATTCTGCCCCTCCCCCTTAGTATAAGGAGACCTCACATGTGAGACGTCTTCACAGCCTGGCCACATAGAGAGGCCCAAAATCCAAGGAGCACCTTCACACTGCGTGCACACCTCACCATCGCGTCTTTTTGTTGTGCGTCTTTGAGTGATTTTGTACTGTATTTTTATTTTTTTGGGAATAATCTGTTTATTGAAGTTTAATATGCATAACATACAACAGTGGATGCGTCCGCTAGACAACATCCAAGAACAGGCCGAGGCCAACTGTCTAACATAGACCAACTAACTAAAATTCCCCCTTCCTCCCCCCCACCCCACCCCCCAGTCACATCCCGACCATTATACGGATTCATATATCCCTTCATACAGTCACGTGTACTCTAGCAATGCGGGGTCATGGTGTCGTTCTATATTATTTCAGTCGTACCAAGCTAAGTTGTCTAGACATATCATCCGTGGGGAGCAAGTCAAACCTTTAGTACCTGCACCTCACAAACATTTCTTACCCTACAGTACCGTCAGAGTTAAGCCATGAGTGCCATACTTTATCAAATTTCTTTATGCAACCTCTACTTTCATATGTGGCTTTGTAATAGGGTAACATTGAATTTACTAGGCCTTTCCAGGCGGAGATGCTTGGAGCCACCTTTTTTTTCCAGGCTAGTAGGATAGCCTTCTTGCCATAAAAGAACAGTATACTCAACAGTGTACGCATGGTACTTGAGGGCACCACATCATCAACCAGCCCCAGGAGACAGACTTTAACATTCATTGGAATCGGGACTGATAGAAGATCTGTAATACATGCAATGATATCCGTCCAGAATTTCTGGACAAGGGGGCAATGCCAGAAAATGTGGTCAGCGTCAGCAGGTGAATGAGAACATCTCCAACACTCCGTTGAGGCTGAGGGAAAAATCCTCCCCAGTCTAGCCGGTGTGTAGTAACTCCTATGTAAAAATTTGAATTGAATCAACCTATCCCTGGCCAACATGAGGTTCTTGAAAGGTTGAGTCCACAAGCCATCCCAATCCTCGCCCTGTACCTCTGGGACTTCCCTCACCCATTTTTCCCGGCAACTGGTGATAGTTTTGGAAGTCACTTTAAAGAATTCCTTGTATGTTTCTGAGAGAGGCTTTGCCAGCTCCTCTCTTGTCAGCATCATTTCCAGGGACGAGGGTATAGACTCTCCTTTCAGTTCATGAAATTGTACTTGGAAAGCATGTCGGACCTGTAGAAATCTAAACAGGTAATGATTGGAGAGGTCATGTTTAGATTTAAGTTGTGAAAAGGATTGTATTTCTCCAAAAGATGTTATGTCTTTTAACGTCTTAATTCCTTTAACCGCCCAGATCATAGGATCCGGTAGGTTAAAGAATTGGGGTAAAGTCGGATTCATCCAAATGGGGGTTGAGGGTGACACCCCCCGATAGCTGGGGCATGCGGTTTTCACCGCCATTTCCCAGGCCTTAATGTTTGCCTTTATTGTCAATGTCAGCGGGAGATCAGATCTAGTGTCTCTAAACAGTGCATATCTCAGACTGTCATATGATCCCAGATGAGCCGCCTCCAAAACCGTAGCCGCGTCACTGTCATCTGCCATCAACCACCTGCGGGCAAAAACCATTTGTCCAGCCAGGTAGTATTTTTGCCAGTCAGGTACCGCCAGACCCCCTTGTTCTCCTGGCTCCTGCAGTACTTTTAATCCTATTATGGGGGGGGGGCCTGGGGGTCCACAAAAAGGTTGAGACTACACTGTCAAACTTCCGTAAGGCAGCTTTCGGAATCCAGACAGGTGCATGTCGCAAGAAATACAGGACCACGGGAAGAAATTTCATCTTTAGGAGACTTATTCTGCCTACAAGAGATAGTGGGAGCTTGGACCAGGTCTGTATCTTCTGTTTCAGTCGCGTAATTAGGGGAAGTATGTTAAGAGGTATATAGTCCTGCACATTTGCTGTCACCTGGACTCCTAGGTATTTTAAAGAAGAGACCCACTGTAGTGGTAGATTGGGATCAGCTTTATCCTTAGCTCCGGGGTCTATCGGCAGGATGGAAGATTTGCCCCAGTTCACTTTCAGACCCGAGAAGGTGGCAAAGCGATCGATTGTCTCTAGCGCTTTTTTCAGGGACTCCCCCGGGTTATCCAGGAACAGCAGCACATCATCTGCATACAATGCCAAGGTTTCATCAATCGTACCCACCCGGATGGAATTTATGCCTTTATCAGACCTAAGTGCAACTGCCAATGGTTCTAGGGCGAGAGAGAACAGAAAAGGGGACAGTGGGCATCCCTTCCTAGTCCCCCTACCCACCTCAAAGAAGTCCGAGGTGGAGGTTCCTAGCCGAATTGCTGCTCTCGGTCGTCTGTAGAGCAAGGACACCCACCTCCTATATTGCGGTCCAAACCCCATCACCTCCAAAACCTTGAACATGTACAACCAATCGACTGAGTCGAAAGCCTTCTCGAAGTCTATTGACACTACAATTCTATTACTGTCGGGTTTTGGTGGGATTTGCAGATGCGTGAAAAGTCTCCTTAGGTTCGCGTCTGTCGATTTTCCCGGCCTAAAGCCCGTCTGGTCAATATTAACAATGGATGGGAGTACAGTCGCAAGTCTAATTGCTAGTATCTTGGTCAAGATTTTTAAGTCCGTGTTGAGTAAAGCTATCGGTCTGTACGAAGCACATTCCCGTGGGTCCTTGCCTGGTTTCAATAGCAGAACCATATAGGCGTCCAACATGGAATCAGGCAAGGTATCATGCTCGTGACAGTATTCCAGAAGTACGTTCAACCTAGGTGCCACTACTTCTATATTTGCCTTATAAAAGTCAGCCGGGAGACCGTCAGGACCCGGAGCTTTGTTAGGGGGGGAAAGTAAAGATGGCCTTTTCGATTTCCTTTTTTGTGATTTTGGCGTCTAAAGTGTGCATATCCGTTTCAGATAGTCTCGGTATGGGTAAGTCATTTAAGAGAGATTCTAAAGTCGACATGTCATATGGAGGAATAGGAGAGTATAAGGTGGAGTAAAAGTGAACAAAAGTGTGCATAATGCGTCCCGGCTCATCTACCATGTTCCCTCCCGTGTCTTTTATTATCGAGATGCAGGTGAGTGAATGGTAATCAGCCACCAACATGGCCAATAGTTTGCCGTTCTTGTCCCCTACAGCAAAGGTCGTTTGTGCGTTCCTAACTAAGTCTGCGCGGGCCTGTCCTGTAAAATGTACAGATAATGTACGTCTTGCTTCCAGCAAGGCCGCATATGAGGCCCCTGTAGGGGCGTCAGCATACGCCCCGGCCCTCACTCTTTCCTCTTGTTGCAGCAGCTCGGTTTCCTCCTTGTCATTTTTGTTCACTAATTTAATGGCTGAGATATACTCCCCCCGGGTCACTGCCTTGAAAGCGTCCCAAACAGTCATGGGGTCTGCTGTGTCGTCGTTAGATGACCAATACGTTTACATGGCTTCAGTCACCTGACCTGAGACCTGTTCATTTTGTATCCAACCTGGTTGGAGTCTCCAACCACCCCTCCGAGCCCCCGCCCAAAAAGACAGGGTGACCGCAAGGGGGTTGTGCTCCGTTAAGCCTCCGGGGAGGTAAGAGACCTCCCTAACGTATGGCAACAATAGGCCATTCCCGAAAGCCAAGTCAATTCTAGCTGCTGACCTATGTGCTGTGGAGACATGAGAATAACATCTATCAGTTGGATGTTTCCATCTCCAGAGTTCCATTATATTTGCTACCTATCCCCAACCGTTTTATTCTGAGGACCCCCTTCTAGTCAGGTTGGAGGAGTCCAAGGCCGCATCCAGGACGGCATTGAAATCCCCCAACACCACCAGTGGTAGATGAGCGTAAGGTGCAAGTTTACTCAACAGACCAACCAACAGTTCTACCTGAAATGGGGGAGGCACATATACATTCACCATTACAATACTTTTATAACATATATCCATAACCACCGCCACATATCTGCCTCCCGGATCAGAAAACACTTGTGTTATCGAGCAGGAGATGGACCTACTTATCAGAATTGAGACACCTCTAGCAAAAGTAGAGTATGTCGAGTGCAGGGCTTTTTGGATCCACGGTTTACGTAAAGAAAGGACCCTACTGCCATCCAAGTGTGTTTCTTGTAGGAAGATGATATGTGGTCTGGCCTGTTTAAGGTATTGGAAAATTGAGGCTCTTTTTAGTTTGTGGTTCAGGCCTCTAACGTTCCAAGAGACAATCTTAATATCATCCGCCATCTGTGATGAGATAGTCATATATCATACCACCCCGGAGCAATGGCGCCCCCTGTGTCCTCCGACCCGATGCCCCATTCCCCCAAGGCAGGCATTCAGCAACCTTTAAAGCGGAGCTCCGCCGGAAAAAAAATATATTAAAAGCCAGCAGCTACAGCTACAGCAGCTGCTGGCTTTTAATATTTGGACACTTACCTGTCCTGGAGTCCAGCGACGTCCGCAGCAGAGGACGAGCGATCGCTCGTCACTCTGCTGCTCCCTCCGCCATCCTTGCTGAGGGAACCAGGAAGTGAAGCCCTGCGGCTTCATGCCCGGTTCCCTACGACGCATGCGCGAGTCGTGCTGCGCCGTTCTGATTCGTCCTCCTGTGTTCTGGGAGCCGAGTGTCTCCCAGAACACTACGGGAAGTCTGGGGGAAGTGACGTCACTCCCGCAGATTCCCGGAGAGAGGACTCCTGGATGTGGGTGAAAATACCTGTCTTAGACAGGAATCTTCACCCCCCTCCCCCCTAAAAGGTGTCAATTGTGACACCGGAGGGGGGGGGTTGGGTTCCGATGAGAGGAACTTGTAATTTAGGGTGGAGCTCCACTTTAATGGAGGGTGGGCTCCCCCCAGTCATCTGCCCTTTATCTATCCATCAGCATACATGAGCTTCCATTGAGGAGACCTTACATTTTAGAGTTAGGACTGCAGCATACAGGGAGCCTTGACGGGGCCTGCAGCTTACACATGTATTTGCAAATGCGTGCAACTAAACCCCTGTTTTTAAACGCACTGTTAGACAGGTGAATTTGTTTTGTTGCTGTTTTTTATTGACATGCGTCCGCTAGGGTGACCACGTGTCCCGTATTGCCCGGGACAGTCCCGCATTTTGCAGGTCTGTCCCGGGCACATTCATTCCAGGACAATACAGTGTCCCGGAATAAAACTGACACAGCCACCCCCCGGGCCAATCTGATGCCCCCAAAAAAGGCCGCCACATCACCGCTTTACTCACTGTTCAGACACGTGCTCACTGGGGAGGGAAAACGTCCCGGTATGCGCGGATTATGGTCCGGAGTAGCGGAGCTGAGGGCGCGAGCTGCTGCCTCGTTCACATCCGGCCGGAAGTCTTGTACTGTATTTTTAAAGCGTTTTTGAGCTTTGCTGTTTTGTTTTTTTCATCAGAAGATAGAGAAAAATGTCATCTGTTTCATCATTTGTTGCTATGTTTTTCAGCTTTTCCATCTGCTTTTATTTGTTAATAATTTATTATTAATTTATTAGGAGTTAATTGATTAATTTTATTTATTATTATCGATTTTTTTTTCTTGGGGTTTGGGTTTCATTTATTTATTTAAGTTATTTATTTACTGCATTATTATTATTTATTTATTGTATTTATTTGTTTATTATTTATTTATTGTTGGGGTTTAAGGCTAGGGTTAGGGGTTGATTTATGTTTTACTTTCTTATTTATTTGTTTATTATTTTTAATTATTTATTTATTGTCAGGTCAGGATGGGATCATTTATTTATTATTTGTGTTTTTACCTATTATTATTAGTTTTTTTTTTGTTAGGGTTTGGGGTTCATTTATTTAATTTTGGTTCTATTTTTCTTTTTTTTTGGGGGGGGGAGGATTAGGGGTTAATTTATTTTATGTACCTAATATTATTATTTATGGCTTTTTTTGTTAGCTGTTAACTTATTTATTCTTTATTTATTTTATGGATTATTTATTAATTATTAAATTATTGCGTGTAGCACACGGATCCTTTTCCCCCTCTTACCTTCTCAAGCAGGGGGATAAGGCACACCATGCCACATGCCCGTGTCCTCTAGATTATAAAGGTCAGGCGGTGTTACATACTTGGGTCCTGCAGTTAGAAGCTCCCTTCTTCTGGTTCTCCCCTCTATGTTTACAGAGGCGAGTCTTTATCTTCCCCAAATGAGGTCAATGTCCACACAACATATCAACTCCAACGTGAGTTTATTTTATCTGCTTTCAGGAACCAGAGAGTTGAAGTGAGAAAAAGGTTAGCAGATAGAAGTGGATTCAGGCCCACTCTTGGCTTCGTCGTCACTCGGTCCTGAGTGGGTACAGCTCACCCGGATAGTCACTCAATAGAACTAGCAGCCGGCGTGACGCTGGAACAATGACTCAGTCCCCTCCAAGGACCAAGTCAAGGAGATCCCTCCTGAACTTTCAACACTCCGCAGAGGCAGTCTGCGAAGTGAGGAATCCTTCCCTCCGACAGGTCACCAGGCCTTTCCCGAGTCAGCAATATTCTATTACTCGCCCTCTTGCTATGGGATCGATCCTCCCCTGGTTTCCTCTGCGTCAGAGCGGTCACCCTCACGCGGGTTCCCTGGGACTCCTTTTCGGTTGTAGACCCAGTCAAAGGTACTGGGCCTACCTGGAACTCTGTAGCCTTGGGCTGAAGGTGCCTGAGACTCCTCGAGCAAGATGGGGCGCACCCCCCTCTTAAGGGGTAGCTCCCTCCGGGCATGGGCCCCAGGAATTGGCTCTTCATCCGGGCATGGGCCCTGTGTAATGGCGTCTGCCCCTTATATATCCTCTCCTGGCATGCACAGCAGGCCAGAACCGCCCACCAATGGCAGCCGAGAAAGAACATCCAATACCTACTCCATCACCTGTGGTTCAACCCCGTATACAGGTGACAACACCACCTACACTGCCAAAGGGGAACTGCACGCCAGGTGACACAGCAGTAAGGCATAGTCCAAATAATCAAGAGACCCGAGCCAACTATTGCTCTGGTCACCTCTAAATTTAGGTATAGCGGGGTTAAATTCGGGGACCCCGCTACATACACCCCCTTCTAAATGAGACACTGTCCCCAGTGTCTGGAATAAATTCACACACTCAGTCCTGAGCAAGCGCAAATTTATTCCTGAACTATGTACAATGCAAGGATGGTGCCGGAATCAAGACCTGAAGTATAGCAAAGAGGGAGAAGGACAGAAAAAACAGTTTTCAAATGTACATACACATTATGTAACCATCCCCCCCATCATCCTATCACAACTGTATCCCAGCCTTTCTCCGGTGCAGTTGCATGATGGTCTTCCTGCAGGGAAAGAAAAACATTATACACGCTAAATATTCTACACGCTATTAACATTCTAACACTAATAATTAGAAGTAAACTATCTCTCCAAGGAAAGATATCTCCCTTCTACTGAAGCTGCACACACTAAGCCTAGTGTATGGAATAACATTTCCCTATAATAAATGCATAAAGAAAAAGTACGGTGTTCTGACGATCTGGTTCCTCCCATCGATATGTTTCCCCTCTTGACTGCGCAGGCGCAAGCCGAGGCGACGGAAATCTCAGAGGTTTAACACCTGTTCGGCAGCTGCAGACGCGCTTGCTCCGGTTGCTTAGTTACACACGCCGCTTTATTATTCACGCCGCTGTATACAGCAAGGGGCTGATATCCGCTGTTTAACAGATCCATTAATAATAGGTTTAAATGCATCCCTTGCTGTATAGAGCGGCGTGTATAAACAAACAAATCGCACTGCTCAATATCACATCTGATCCGCCCCTTGCTGTATAGAGCGGCGTGAAGAATAAAGCGGCGTGTGTAATGAAGCATGGGGGGGCGAGCGCGTCCACAGCTGCCGAACATATGGTTCCTCCTATCGATCTGGTTCTCTCTTGACTGCGCAGGCGCAAGCCGAGCCGACGGAAATCTCTGAGCTTTAACAGCTGTTCGACAGGGCCATCTTTTCCATTGGGCACGCTGGGCAGTTGCCCGGGGGCCACACTTGCCTGGGGGGCCCCACCGGGTGCCCAGCGACCCCAGTAAAAAACGGTGGGAAGCGGCGGGTCAGAACTGTGCAAGCGCAGTTTGCGGAAATCGCCGAGAAGATCCGATCCTCCACGGGTGCTGCCTCTGTCTGTCCGCCGATGATGACTTTAGCCACACACGCCAGACGTAAAAAAAAAAAAAAAGGAGGAGCTGAGGGATGAATGGACAGAGTAGAGTGGTCAGAGCAGACAGCACAGCAGGTTGAAGCAGAGTGTGGCGGAGTCGGACCCCTGTCGGCAGTGCCGGTTTTCGTGAGTCTGTAACCTGCCCAGCCACCAGCCAGTACAGACACGGAGTGCCCTGGTCGGTGTCGTACGGCGAGTGGCTGTCTGGCTGACTGTGCAGCTTGCACAAAGAGATCGGGGGGTGGTCTGTTGCTCTGATGTAAGTGGGAAATCTGATGTAAAGAGAAAGCAGTGGACTCTGATATAAGGTGGTCTCTGGTCACCAAAGCCCCCCCCTTACATCAGCGTTTCCCCTTACATCATGATCTGCAGCGTTCCCCTTTACTTAAGAGTTCCCTTTCACTGTAAGGGGGAATCCTGCAGACTCTGATGTAAGAGGAAACTCTGTGCTGGCCGGGTTATAGTATCCTGACCTTCATGTCAATGAAGAAATGTTTTTTTTTTTACTTTTGTTTAACTTAAACACATTGCTAATAGCACGATCTATATGTTTATAGTTTAAATACTGACATTTGCACTGTTTGGCACTGAAAACTGTAATTTTAGGTACCTTTTTGCAGTGGTAGTAAAAAAGGTGGTTCTGCCAGTAAATGTCATGATTTTTGTCAGTAAAAAATTCTCGTGCGTGATTGTGTAGACAGGGCCCCAGTGCACCGTATTGCCCAGGGGCCTATAATGCTCTTAAGATGACACTGCTGTTCGGCAGCGCCTGTGCAGTGAAGGGGGGAACCATATCGATAGGTGAACCAGCTCGACAAGACACCGGCAAACCACCACCACCTAGTGGCAGCACAAACATTACCTAGCCTAAGTGCGTACAGACGCACCACAACACTAATTTCTCTTTGGTTGATCACGGCGGCTTCCAGCTTTGCCCTGACTAACTCTACCCCAAAGTTCAGCTCTCGTTTTTTTTTTCCAAAAGAGGGAAGGAGAAAAAAAACAAACTTGTCCTTCAAACCTCCAGAGAGTAATTTCCCTGGGCATAGAGTCAAACAGCAGTTCAAGGCATTGTCCCTGAAGTGGTATAATAAAAAAAACACAAGTCCCACTTCAGAGATAAAAACTGGGATCAGGGAGCTCAAGAGGCTTCCAGTCCTTATCCAAGGTCTCTATGGAATAAATTACATCGTCTCTGTTTTTACTGCAGACCACGACCCGATTCGCATGTATGTGCCGACCCAGAGTCCAGTCTTTTCGGCAGCCTTTGTATCTCTCAGTCATTACGGCCGAACATGTAAAATACCTATGGCCTTTCTTTACCGCCAAATGATCCCAGACAAAGTCACTGTACCATCGTTCCCGAAAGGCCTCAATTTCAAAGAGGAAGTTCCTTGGAACGTATGGATACTCCCATTCATAGTCTGTAGCAACCTTTTGATTCAACAGCCGTTGCAGTCGGGCCAAAGGCGGCATGGTCGCCCGATCTCCAGTTCCCGGCAAGACAATAGCATCCGGAGATCTGCGGGGGGCGTACGGGCTCCAACTGTGGCATAGGCGGCCTTAATGAGGAACGGGCCTCCGGAACAGCAGGCACAGAAGACACCGGAGCATGCAAGGTGGACACAGGAACAACATTTCCAGTAATAACAGGGGTTTCCACCCGGGGTGCAGTTTCCCCAGAGTCCATGGACAATCCCTTTACACTACGGGGAGAGGTCATCCAAATTCTGTCCCATCCCTTCTTTGCAAACAGTTCATCAATTTCTACATCATCGCCAACCTCAGAGGAAGAGTCTATATATGAGGTATCGCACTCTTCTGCTGGCAGATAACTCCTGGTCAACACCGACTCTTTCACTTTCAAAAGTTCCCGTGGGTCAGGTACCCAAGCATCCATAATGGAACGAATGCTGAGCTTCTTCCCTTTCCCCGGCAAACTTGACACAGTTCTCCCAGCCTCCTTACCTTCCCCCTCCATGGATCGCTTGGAGATCCCTCCGGCTAGATGATCCGGTTCGGGTAGGCGCTGGGTTAGGCCTTGACCACGGCCACGGGAAGCCTTCACATATCCCATCTTCCTTTTAGCAGGCGGAAGGAAGGACCCCTTTGCAACCGAGGCAGCATCCGCTGTGTTCACGGCCTCAAGCTCCTTAATGGCTGGAGCTTCAATCTTCAGTTCCGCTATCTCCTCGGTAGTGCGCGTGGGCATGGCTGTGGGAGCACACATTTCCTCCTCAG
Organism: Rana muscosa; assembly: GCA_029206835.1. Classification (NCBI taxonomy): domain Eukaryota; kingdom Metazoa; phylum Chordata; class Amphibia; order Anura; family Ranidae; genus Rana; species Rana muscosa. Next base: position 331,707,612 of record CM055128.1, read on the forward strand.
GAGCAACAGTACCTGAGATACAGTCCAGGCGGTAGACTTTCGGCACCTCCGTTGGCTGTTCCACCTCAAAGAGGAACTCCCCACAGCGGGTACATCTCCCGAAAGGGCGAAGCTGTACGACCAGTCCCTGGCATCTCACACAAATCATGCCCAAGGCCTCTGCATCTCTGCACGTGTAGACGGCAAAGCGACCTCGGGGCTTCAGCCGGATCCCTGTATCTGCCAGGGAGGCCACAACAGAGGCAATGTTCATGGTTGAACCGGGCAAAGGAACACGAGATCCCGGTGAAGTAGACATCCATGGAGCAGAAAACATGTCGCCTCGTCGATGGTTCAGTTGCACTGTCCCTTTGGCACCAACCGCACCACGTGGAACACACACTTTAGCTGGGGCTCCTCCCCCCTTTCTTCCTTGCTACACGCAATTTGCGGGCTTTTACAGACTTTGAGACACGCCCACGAACTACGCAGCTGGAAATTACAGCCAGGCCTGTACTTTCTCTCACTCGTGGCGCAGTCCCATTTCCAAAAATGTCCGACCTCCAAAGAGCCATGCGGGAAAGTAAAGTCCAGCTCCCAGAAACCACTGCAGGATCCCCCACGTGTAGCACATGGATCCTTTTCCCCCCTCCTACCTTCTCAAGCAGGGGGATAAGACACACCATGCCACATGCCCGTGTCCTCTAGATTATAAAGGTCAGGCGGTGTTACATACTTGGGTCCTGCAGTTAGAAGCTCCCTTCTTCTGGTTCTCCCCTCTATGTTTATAGAGGCGAGTCTCTATCTTTCCCAAATGAGGTCAATGTCCACACAACATATCAACTCCAACGTGAGTTTATTTTATCTGCTTTCAGGAACCAGAGAGTTGAAGTGAGAAAAAGGTTAGCAGATAGAAGTGGATTCAGGCACACTCTTGGCTTCGTCGCCACTCGGTCCCGAGTGGGTACAGCTCACCCGGATAGTCACTCAATAGAACTAGCAGCCGGCGTGACGCTGGAACAATGGCTCAGTCCCCTCCAAGGACCAAGTCAAGGAGATCCCTCCTGATACTTCAACACTCCGCAGAGGCAGTCTGCAAAGCGAGGAATCCTTCCCTCCGACAGGTCACCAGGCCTTTCCCGAGTCAGCAATACTCTATTACTCGCCCTCTTGTTATGGGATCGATCCTCCCCTGGTTTCCTCTGCTTCAGAGCGGTCACCCTCACGCGGGTTCCCTGGGACTCCTCTTCAGTTGTAGACCCAGTCAAAAGGTACTGGGCCTACCTGGAACTCTGTAGCCTCGGGCTGAAGGTGCCCGAGACTCCTCGATCAAGATGGGGCGCACCCCCCTCTGAGGGGTAGCTCCCTCCGGGCATGGGCCCCGGGAATTGGCTCTTCATCCGGGCATGGGCCCCGGGAATTGGCTCTTCATCCGGGCATGGGCCCTGGGAATTGGCTCTTCATCCGGGCATGGGCCCTGGGAATTGGCTCTTCATCCGGGCATGGGCCCCGGGAATTGGCTCTTCATCCGGGCATGGGCCCCGGGAATTGGCTCTTCATCCGGGCATGGGCCCCGGGAATTGGCTCCCTGTGTAATGGCGTCTGCCCCTTATATATCCTCTCCTGGTATGCACAACAGGCCAGAACTGCCCACCAACGGCAGCCGAGAAAGGACATCCAATACCTACTCCATCACCTGTGGTTCGACCCCGGGTACAGGTGACAACACCTATGCTGCCAAAGGGGAACTGCACGCCAGGTGACACAGCAGTAAGGCATAGTCCAAATAATCAAGAGACCCGAGCCAACTATTGCTCTGGTCACCTCTAAATTTAGGTATAACGGGGTTAAATTTGGGGACCCCGCTAAATGCGTTTGAGCAGAGTACTGGACGGAGGGCGGGAGGCAGCAGGGTACTGGACGGAGGGCGGGAGGCAGCAGGGTACTGGACGGAGGGCAGCAGGGTACTGGACGGAGGGCGGGAGGCAGCAGGGTACTGGACGGAGGGCGGGAGGCAGCAGGGTACTGTACGGAGGGCGGGAGGCAGCAGGGTACTGGACGGAGGGCGGGAGGCAGCAGGGTACTGGACGGAGGGCGGGAGGCAGCAGGGTACTGGACGGAGGGCGGGAGGCAGCAGGGTACTGGACGGAGGGCGGGAGGCAGCAGGGTACTGGACAGAGGGCGGGAGGCAGCAGGGTACTGGACGGAGGGCGGGAGGCAGCAGGGTACTGGACGGAGGGCGGGAGGCAGCAGGGTACTGGACGGAGGGCGGGAGGCAGCAGGGTACTGGATGGAGGGCGGGAGCGGGGGCTGCCTCAATTAACCTTTCAAGTTAATCCAGCAGGTAATTGGTTGATAGGACGCTGGGTGGTTGCTCCCACGATACGTAAATCACAGACTACAGCGCTGTAGAAGGTGATTTCACCATCACAGTTAAAAAAAAAAAAGCATATATACGCCGAAGCATGGGGGCAGGGGTGGAGGGGGGATTTGCCCCGAACTTTAGGGGCGGATTGCCCCCATACTTCGGCATATATTTTTCAGGTTCAGATTGCGTTAAAAAATTTTTATTTTTACTATGTTTTATTGTATTTGCTTTGCAGGTATGGTATGTCTACCTGTTATACTGTAATGTTACTTTGTTTTATTGTTAACCATCATTTGCTTAGCAGGTACGCCATTCAGCTGCAGCACTGATTTATTTATCTTGACAGCAATGGCGTTTGCTCCCACGATATGTAAATCAGCGACTCCAGCGCTGTAGGAGGTGATTTGACCACCACAGAAAAAAAAAAAAAAATGGTGCATGTATGCCCATCATTAGAAGTGGGTGGATGAAGGGCGGTATTCTAATGGTGGGCATACCCACCGATCGATCTCTTTTTTTTGTTCAGCCCACAGGCTGCATGGAAAAAAGAGCATTACAATGTATGCCCAACAAGGACCAGCAACGTACTGGTATGTTGCTGGACTTTGAGTGGTTATACCAGAAAGATGCCTGCGGGTTTAGGTATCATCTTGGTATCATTCTTTTCAGCCAGCGGTCGGCTTTCATGTAAAAGGAATCCTAGCGGCTAATTTGCCTCTGGACTGCTTTTACAAGCAGTGGGAGGGAACGTCCCCGTCCCCCCATCGTCTTTGTCGGAAATTTCGACAGCAAATGTCCGATGGAGCCTACACACTGTCGGACTTTCCGTCAAGCTCCCATCAGATATTTGTTGTCATAAATTCCGATCGTGTGTACGCGGCATTAGAAAGCCTGAAGGCGGTGATTGGTTTTCGGGGTCCCGTACGCGGCTGGGCTCCCAAAAAGTCTCACACATGTGGTATCCCCGTACTCAGGAGAAGAAACAGAATGTATTTTGGGGTGTAATTCCACATATGCCCATGGCATGTTTGAATAATATATCATTTAGTGACAACTTTGTGTAATTTTTTTTTTTTTGTCATTTTTCAATTACTTGCGACAAAAAAATATTCAATGGGCTCAACATGCCTCTCTTTCCAAAATGGAGTAATTTGGGGGGGGGGTTGTACTGCCTTGCCACTTTAGCACCTCAAGAAATGAGGTTTCCTTCCACTTCCGGTTTTGGTCATAGGACAGGAAGTGAAGGGAAATCTCCCCAATGGGGCCACAGATGGAGAAATAAAATGTGACAGGGGGTGTAACCCTCCCCCCCCCTCCATCCAACATGGGAAAAAGTTCTACTTTATTATTCTACACCAGAGAGGGGGGGGTGGGGATGATGACGTCACTCTCACCTGGTCCCGGGCCTGGCTCAGCCCCCTCAGGCGGTGTTGTAGTTCTCTCCGGTAGGTGATCGTGGCCTCTATACTCTCTCTGGCCTCTTCTATCAGACGCTCCACCTCGGTCTCCTCCATCTCCGCTCTAAGGAACTTGGGACCGGTGATCTGCCGAGATCTGCCCCCCCTGCGGATTCTGCCAGCCCTGGACTGCGCAGGCGCAGCGCTCTAGCTCCGAAAATTGCCGAACATTAAGAGCTTTAGACTGCGACTGCGCAATCAACAGGGTATTGTGACAGTCGTTGCCGCACGCTCCCGATGCTCGCTCCACTCAGCAAGGGGGGCGGGTGTATTACTATTATAATGGGCGGACGCATGTTTAAATAAAGGAATTGATGGCCAGAGAGGGCGGCTAGTTCAATGTGGATGGCCGATTTGAATACTTGTCAGAGAATTGTTAAAAAAAATCTTATGTCTTTTTTTTTTAACAATTCTCTGACAAGTATTCAAATCGGCCATCCGCATTGAACTAGCCGCCCTCTCTGGCCATCAATCCCTTTATTTAAACATGCGTCCGCCCATTATAATAGTAATACACCCGCCCCCCTTGCTGAGTGGAGCGAGCATCGGGAGCGTGTGGCACAATATTGTGCTCAAAGCGCATGCGCCGAATATGGGTTATAATCCATTCGGCTATTTGCGGAGATCTGCCGTGAACGGACACGCAAGTGTTGCGCATGCGCAGGTCAGAGCGGGCGAAATCCGCTAAAGTGTTGCGCATGCGCAGAACAGAGCTGGCAGAATCCGCTTAGGGGCAATTCTCGGCAGGTCACCGGCCCGACTACAACTCCCAGCATCCCCCGCGGCCCCAACCACACTACAACTCCCGGCACCCCCCGCGGCCCCACATGACGTAAGCAGCGTCTCCAAGGTGACAGCGTCCATCGTACGCCAATCATACCGCCCCCATTAACCTCTTCCCGCCCACCGAGAGAGCTCCTGTCCTCATTGGAGGACGGCATTCGGCCCAACAATCGCAAATCGTACACAAAACCCGCCCACAGAGCTTGTGGGGGGAAAAAGAAGCTCCGCCGACTTGTCCATCAGCGAGAAAGTGAGCGAATCCGATCCGCGGGTCAGAACAGACGCGCTGTCACGTGATTCATCGTCATACTCCGAGCTCCTCCCACCAGGTCGTTGTGACGTCACGATAGTGGGGAGGTCTTATAAGGCTGTGCAGGAGGAGCTGAGCGTCAGTCTAGTGAGAGAGAGCGAAGGGAGCAGAAGTGCGCCCTCTGTCCTCCGACATACATATTGTGTGTGCGACTAGAAAACTCCGATAGATAGCTATATATTCATCTATATACTCATCTATATTTACCTGCTGTATACTTATCTATACAGTCATATAAATATATATTTACCTGCTGTATACTAATCTATACAGTCATATAAATATACGGTATATACTAGTATAATATATTATTATTTTTATATACCGCCATCTGATAGCGGGAATGACCCGAAACGCAATCAGACGTCCCTATACACCCCAGAGGAGGAGAAACCCTTTTCTCCACAATCTGGACACGGCGTGTAAAGACGACACCTGGACATTTACGACCTCATCATCCTTTGAAGAGACAGAATTCACACAGAAATTACACCTGCTGCATTCCTCGGATACCCAGAACCAAGACTGGGCACTGAGTAACCAAGACACAGGACAGCTTCCAGGCTGCACAGCCCAAAAACCCAACTTATCATCCATGGAGGAGGAAAATCTACCTCTGACCACCATCAGAGATTCTCCTCCACCCCCGGACCCTGGCGACCCAAGACTTGTTGAGCAGATCAACCATTCAGCACCAACAATTTCATGGAATACCAGCAGAGATCCCTCTACTCCCAGGAGTTGGAGTATCTCTTTATACTGGGATTCGGATGTCTTATGGAATTGGATGGGCTCATCATCCTACAAGGAGGATAAAAAAGACACAGAATTCACAAACAAAGCGGACCAAGTGGAGTCCGCAAATAACCAGAACCAAGACGGGGCACTGAGTGAGAACCGTGACGCCACAGTGGAGTCACCAAATAACCAGAACCAAGACGGGGCACTGAGTGAGAACCGTGACGTCACAGTGGAGTCACCAAATAACCAGAACCAAGACGGGGCACTGAGTGAGAACCGTGATGCCACAGTGGAGTCACCAAATAACCAGAGCCAAGACGGGGCACTGAGCGAGAACAATGATGGCCAGACCACTGTAGGTCAAAGACACATCAAAAGCTGCACGGCCCAAAAACTCAACATATTGTCAGAGGGAGATGAAAATACCCCTCTGACCACCATCAGAGATTCTCCTACATCCTCGGACCCTGTGGACCTGAAACCTGTGGAGCAGATCCACCATTCGTCACCACCAATGTCAGGGAGTCCCTCTACTCCCAGGAGTATCTCTTCATACCTGAATTTGAATGTCTTCTGGAAATGGATGGGCTACAAGGAGGATAAAAAAGACACAGAATTCACAAACAAAACAGACCAAGTGGAGTCCGCAAATAACCAGAACCAAGACGGGGCACTGAGCGAGAACCGTGATGCCACAGTGGAGTCCCTAACAAACCAGAACCAAGACGGGGCACTGAGCGAGAACAATGATGCCACAGTGGAGTCCCCAAATAACCAGAACCAAGACGGGGCACTGAGCGAGAACCGTGATGCCACAGTGGAGTCCCTGAATAACCAGAACCAAGACGGGGCACTGAGCCAGAACAATGATGCCACAGTTGAGTCCGCAAATAACCAGAACCAAGACGGGGCAATGAGCGAGAACAATGATGCCACAGTGGAGTCACCAAATAACCAGAACCAAGACGGGGCACTGAGCGAGAACCGTGATGCAACTATAGAACCTCAAGGACACATCAAAAGGCACTGGGAGATGGGAGGTTCTCCTTCCCCCTCGGATCCTGTAGACCCGAGACTTGTTGTGCCGATTCAGCTGAATGTGCTACAGAAAAATGTATACTCTAGATGTAAAGAGGTCCTACAACAGGAGGTGGAGATAAAGACCCTAGAAAAAGACATTGCAGCTTTAGTAAAGGGCAAAGCCGCTCAGCAGAATCTGCTGTCCACCGTGTCCAGAATCAAAAAGGTGAAGCTTCGTCATAGAAAAAAACTAATTAAAGAGGCGATAACCAAGACAAGGGAGGAGGCTCAGGAGGCCAGAGAGAACAGAGAGAGGCTGGAGTCCTATGAACACCTCTTCTATTGCCTCCAGACAGATCCAACCTACCTGGCTAACATCATTGACCAGATGTCAGATAACGAGGATACCACAACGGTTCTGGACAGACTGCTCGCCAACCTCTATAACCACGCTTCCACTCCAAGGGAAGAGTACCTTTTCGTGAAATTGATGGAAGCTGCAATTTGTGAGGAAGTGGAGACAAAACTGGATACCATTGAGGATATAATGAGTGGACAATCAACGTGTTTAAAGCTGATCAAGGTATTTTACACACACCAAGCAAACTACAGTGCCCTAGTAGAGGCGCTCACACCAGCAAAAAGGAAGATACTCGCCCTCACGTATGAGCTTAGCACCAATCCATACAAGGCTTCAGTTGTGTCTTACAACATACTCCATAGAATGAAAAGTTCATTTGGAATATCCACCGACAACGCCTCTGAAACCGAGGATAACACTTTATACAACATGGCCGACGAAGTCATAAAGTCCATATTGTCATCTGTGGACAGAATTCCTTACGGGCCGAAATATCTAGCAAAAGCCCTTCAAAAATCTCTGCAGAAAAGGTTCCCAGAGGAAAGTGAAGATGCGGTGATGACTGCTGTGGGCTATTTTTTCTCTCAGTACCTCCAGACAGCCATGGAGAAACCGGATCTCTATGGACTCATCAAACCAATTGAATATGCAGATTATTTGAAGTGGCGGAACCTCGAGTTTGTGGCTCATATCGTCTGCCAGGTGTGACAGCAGGAAGGTAAAGTCACCTGGTTGCATCCAGGGGGGTAGATATATTTCTCCCAGATTCAGGCTTTATGCCGACTTATACAACTAGGGAGGGAGTTGATGAAGCCCAGCTGAGGCTAGTGGGCTCATGGATGACTCATACCTCTAGGGAGAGTGCTGGGCGTCGTGCAGGCAGGGAGTTGATGAGACCAGCTGAAGCTTGTCAGCTCGTTTAAGGCCTCTATAAAAACTCCCAGCTTCATTAGGTGTTTGCTCATGCCTGGACCCAGACCTGTGTGGACTGTCTAGGGAGAGTGAACCCCTGTGCGGTGAGACAAAGCCTGTGTGGCTATTTGTTTGGACATTTACTAAACCAGGGACTAAGGGACTAGGACAGCACCAGGCTGATCCCAGTTGTTAGTTAGGAAACCTGCATGTTTAGTCAGAGGTCAAGCTGACCAGGGTTTATTTTGTTTATGTTTCTTTTTGTTTTGCTATGGGTTTTTTTTGTCACTGTAAATAGAGAAATAAACCGCACCTTTTTTGATCTTGAAAACCACAACCTCCGTCTGCTGGGCCTGTTTTTGTGTGGGGAGCCCATCCAGGGGGTCACACACACCCGCTACCGAGTTAACCCCCTCACAGTTGGTGGAGAACCAGTGGCAGTTTTTTTAGGCCAGCATGGAGGAGATACTGAAACAGCTGGCTCTAGCAAATGCCAATCAACAGCAGACAAATGCAGGTTTTCAAAAGAGCCTTGCAGCTCAACAACAGAGCTTCGCAGCCCAGCAGCAAGCTCATCAACAGAGCCTTGCAGCCCAGCAGCAAGCTCATCAACAGAGCCTTGCAACTTTGCAACAGAGTCTGGAGACTCAGCAACAAGCCCAGCAGCAATCTGAGGCCCGCTTCATAGACCTATTGCAGAGGCAAGAGCAGAGACTACAACAACAGATGGAAGCAGTAATGCAGCAACGTCCGCAGACCAGTGAGGAAAGCCGTCCCACTAATACCGCGTCCTTTGGGGTGAGTCGTTTATTGACAAAAATGACTGGAGAGGATGATCCAGAGGTATTTTTGACCACATTTGAAAGGACTGCTGGAAGAGAAAAGTGGCCTGAGGAGCAGTGGGCTGGACTGGTGGCTCCTCTGTTAACTGGTGAATCGCAGAAAGCTTACTATGACCTGGAGCCTGACCAAGCAAAAGACTATGTGATGCTAAAAGCTGAAATATTGGCAAGGCTGGGTGTCACCCTGGCTGTCCGGGCTCTGCGTGTGCATAACTGGACTTTCCAGCTTGGAAAACCCCCCAGGTCTCAAATGTATGATCTCATTCACCTGAGCAGGAAGTGGCTACAGCCAGAGACTTTGTCCGCACCGGAGATTGTGGAACGTGTTGTGATGGATCGTTTCTTGAGAGCTCTTCCTACCGCCATTCAAAAGTGGGTAAGCCATGGAGACCCAGAAACGGCCGGTAAACTTGTGGATCGTGTAGAGAAATACTTGGCTACAGAGAACCTGACGGCCTCTTCCAGAGACTCTCGGACTTTCCACCCTAAGACCAGACCATCCCCAGGGGCGGATAAGAGGATTCCAAGGGGTAAGGGTGGAGAGAGTGAGAGGGTGGGAGCTCTACCCAAAGTTTGGCGAGAACAGCCTGGGAAGTCAGGGGCTCAAGAGGCAGCCAAAAGGATTGTTTGCTACCGCTGCCGGCAAGCGGGACATATTGCAGCAAATTGCCCGGTTGTGGAGGAACCCATGCAATGTGACTTTCTGACGGACAGACTTCAGTCGCTGTGTGCGACAGTCGCATGCACTGCCATTCGGGGAACTGAGAAACATTTATGCAAAATGTGTATTAATGGTAGAAATGTTGTGGTATTACTGGATTCAGGTAGCCTTGTGACCCTGATAAAGGCTGAATTAGTTAAAACAGAGGTCTCTGGGAATAGCAAGGTAGCTGTTATTTGTGTGCATGGGGACACCCGAGAGTATCCAGTGACTACAGTATGTTTCAAGACCCCCAAAGGTACCCTCTCTCATCCAGTGGGGTTAGTATCTCAATTACCGCATGATGCCATTGTGGGAAGGGATTTTCCGAAGTTCTGGGAACTGTGGGATGATCCTGAGCCCCCCACTGGTGCCCCTATGTACCAGGAATGTGATAGCCAGAACTCCTCTGAGAGTGGTGAGGACTCTCCAGAATTTCCCTTGTCAGTATTGGCAGGGGAGACTCAAGAAACTGGAGAGGAGCCCACCTCCTCAGACGAAAACCTACCGTCTGTGGAGTTTTCTGATCTTGAGGTTCACAGGGAAAATTTTGCCACAGAACAGTTAAAAGACCCCGCCCTAATAAAGGCACGGGAAAACGTAGTGGAAATAGATGGCGAGTTAGTGAACCCAGATAATACCTGCACTTACCCATACTTCAGCGTAGAGAAGGACCTACTGTATCGGGTGGCAAAAAGGGCAGAAGAAACCGTTGAGCAGCTTGTGGTGCCCAAACCTTACAGGAAGTTGGTGTTGGAGTTGGCCCATGGGCACATTCTTGGAGGTCATCTGGGGACAGAGAAAACCCGAGAGAGGGTATTACAGAGATTCTATTGGCCTGGGGTGATGAAGGACATAGAAAATTATTGTTCCTCCTGCCCTGTGTGTCAGAGGTCGGCCCCGATGCCACATTTCCGTAGCCCGCTGGTCCCTCTACCCATCATTGAGGTCCCGTTTGAGAGAATCGCAATGGATTTGGTAGGTCCTATAATCAAGTCCGCTAGGGGGCACCAGTACATATTGGTTATAATGGACTATGCCACCCGTTATCCAGAAGCGATCCCTCTCCGAAATACCTCGGCCAAAACCATAGCCAAAGAGCTATCTCTTGTTTTTAGCCGGGTGGGTATTTGTAAAGAACTGCTTACGGACCAAGGTACACCCTTTATGTCCCGGGTTATGAAAGAGCTGTGTAAATTGTTCAAAGTGACGCAATTGCGTACGTCTGTGTATCACCCCCAAACCGATGGGCTGGTTGAAAGATTCAACAAAACCCTAAAACAAATGTTGAAGAAAGTGGTGGATAGAGATGGAAAGGATTGGGACTGTCTACTTCCTTATTTGATGTTTGCTATTAGGGAGGTGCCCCAATCCTCTACGGGATTCTCCCCCTTTGAGTTACTGTATGGGAGACACCCAAGAGGGCTGTTGGATATTGCCAAGGAAACTTGGGAAAGTGAGAGTTCTCCCCACAGGAGTGTGATTGAGCATGTCGCCCTGATGCAAGATCGAATTGCACAGGTAATGCCCATCGTGAAGGAACATTTGGCCCAAGCGCAGTTGGCACAGCAGAGAGTGTACAACCGTGGAGCCAAGACCCGTACCTTTTCCCCGGGGGATAGGATATTGGTACTTGTCCCTACGGTTGAAAGTAAATTCCTTGCCAAATGGCAAGGCCCCTACGAGATAATGGAAAAAGTGAGCGAAGTGAATTACAAGGTCAGACAACCAGGAAGGCGAAAGCCCGAACAGATCTATCACGTTAATCTGTTGAAAGCCTGGAGGGATAGAGAGTCCCTAGTCGCAGAAACTTGGTCACCAGCTCAAACTGGTTGCGTGATTCCGGAGGTTGGAATAGCAGCCACCTTGTCACAACCCCAACAACAGGAGGTTAAGGAGTTTGTGCTTCGCAACAAGGAGGTGTTCTCTGAGCTGCCGGGACAAACATCTGGGGTAGAGCATGATATTATTACCCCGCCCGGTGAAAGGGTGAAGTTAAAACCCTATCGGATCCCAGAGGCCCGACGGGAGGCAATACGGGAGGAAGTACAGAAAATGCTGAACTTAGGGGTGATAGAGGAGTCCCAAAGTGATTGGTCTAGTCCCATTGTGTTGGTGCCTAAACCGGATGGGAGCTGGCGATTTTGTAACGATTTTCGTCAGTTGAACAAAGTTACAAAATTTGACACCTACCCCATGCCACGTATAGATGAGTTGATCGACCGGCTGGGAACAGCCCGATACATGACGACTCTTGACCTCACAAAAGGATATTGGCAAATCCCCCTGGCCAAATTGGCCAAAGAGAAAACCGCATTTGTAACCCCAGACGGGGCGTTCCAATATAAAAGAATGCCGTTCGGGTTACAGAATGCGCCAGCCACATTCCAGCGGAAAATGGACCAGATACTGAGGCCCCATCAGAAGTATGCTGCGGCTTACCTGGATGACGTAATTGTCCATAGCACAGATTGGGCCTCACATCTGCCAAAGGTGCAAGCAGTCCTAAACTCTATCCGGGAAGCGGGGTTTACGGCTAACCCCAAGAAGTGTACCATTGGGCAGGAGGAGGCCAAATATCTTGGGTACACCATTGGGAGGGGAGTAATAAAACCCCAACTCAACAAAGTCGAGGCCATCCAGAGTTGGCCACGTCCCAACAGCAAGAAGCAGGTACGAGCCTTTCTGGGAATCGCGGGGTATTATCGGCGCTTCATTCCCCACTTTGCTTCTAAGGCTGTGCCCCTAACCAACCTGACGAAAGGGAAAGGGTCGGTCATGATTAAATGGACCCCCGAGGCTGAGGCAGCATTCCAATTCTTGAAACAAGCCTTATGTAGCCAGCCAGTGTTGTACTCACCCGACTTCTCTAAAGACTTTGTCGTACAAAGTGATGCGTCAGATGTGGGGTTAGGAGCAGTATTGTCCCAGGTCTGGAACGGGGAAGAGCACCCAGTCATTTACCTCAGCAGGAAGTTGAAGTCCCATGAGGTAAATTACGCCACGGTTGAAAAGGAGTGTTTAGCGGTGAAGTGGGCTCTAGATTCCCTTCGGTACTATCTGCTAGGTAGGCACTTTGACATGGTTACGGATCACGCTCCGTTAAAGTGGATGGCTCAAAACAAGGAGACAAATAGAAGAGTGAATAGGTGGTTCCTGGCCCTACAGGAATTCAACTTCACAGTAAAGCATCGCCCTGGCGTTCAAATGGGGAATGTGGATGCTTTGTCTCGAGTACATGAATGCCTGATTGCTGGTGTTCCAACCCCAAGGTTAAAACAAGAGGGGGGGGTATGTGACAGCAGGAAGGTAAAGTCACCTGGTTGCATCCAGGGGGGTAGATATATTTCTCCCAGATTCAGGCTTTATGCCGACTTATACAACTAGGGAGGGAGTTGATGAAGCCCAGCTGAGGCTAGTGGGCTCATGGATGACTCATACCTCTAGGGAGAGTGCTGGGCGTCGTGCAGGCAGGGAGTTGATGAGACCAGCTGAAGCTTGTCAGCTCGTTTAAGGCCTCTATAAAAACTCCCAGCTTCATTAGGTGCTTGCTCATGCCTGGACCCAGACCTGTGTGGACTGTCTAGGGAGAGTGAACCCCTGTGCGGTGAGACAAAGCCTGTGTGGCTATTTGTTTGGACATTTACTAAACCAGGGACTAAGGGACTAGGACAGCACCAGGCTGATCCCAGTTGTTAGTTAGGAAACCTGCATGTTTAGTCAGAGGTCAAGCTGACCAGGGTTTATTTTGTTTATGTTTCTTTTTGTTTTGCTATGGTTTTTGTTTGTCACTGTAAATAGAGAAATAAACCGCACCTTTTTTGATCTTGAAAACCACAACCTCCGTCTGCTGGGCCTGTTTTTGTGTGGGGAGCCCATCCAGGGGGTCACACACACCCGCTACCGAGTTAACCCCCTCACACAGGCCATGCAATCCTTCGCCGCTGTCAGAACAGCAACTGTACACGGTGTGGACAACTATGTCAGCACAACTTCCTCAGGGTTCAGGGGATACTTTGAGGAAGTTCTGAACATTCCAGAGCCAGAGAAAAAATTCAACTTTATCAAGTTATATGATGCTATAAACACTCACCCGATAAGCATGACTGCACAGGACATCGTCGATGCGCATTCTCTACTTTCCGAATATGAGAATGTATTTTGTGACCACACGGACATTGCCTACCAAGTGTATAAGGCTATTGGACCAATCCCTAAATTAGAGGGTCTACTTCACACTCATGCAGCTACCTATGTTGAACGAAAGAAACAAATGAGAATCTGGCTACTTTTAAGCTGCAAATTTCCTCCCTACAAAGATTTGGATACTGAAATGGACAACCTTAGGAATGCCACCAAAAAACTAGTCCTTGGTGTACTTCGTCTTGAGCCTGAAGGAACGCTCCAAGAGGAAAAAAACGGCTTGTCCTCAGGGGCGAGGAGCCACCAAGATGTCCTTAACCCAATTTCCCCAAATCTAACAGAGGAAGATGAGCTGCGTCCGGAAAGTCAAGTCCAGGTAACAAAAATCATTCAAGAATTAGAGGAACTCGACAAGCTCTCTAAAAATATGCAGGACCTCATAGACCTTTGCAAGAGGTACAAGAAAAACTGCATCAACAACTTCCTCTGCCGCAAGTCACGCCCTGATGGTGAGAGCCAGAAGATCCGATATGCAGAAGACAAGGAGATTACGTACACAGCTAAAAAGCTGATGAAGAAAGGAGTCATCGAGCACACCTGGCAGGAATTCAAGCAACTGAAAAAAGAAGTCCTCCGTATAAAACCTGCTGGGGAGGCCTTCCACTTCACTTTGGGCGACAGGCATGTCGTCCTTCCCGTTGTCGATTTACTGCGTCTTTATGAGAGCAGAAATCCAATGATGAAGATTTTCCATTATGAGGTCAATGTTGGCAGGTTTTTATATCTGGTGAGCAGAAAGATTTTCATGATGTGAACATCCACTTGAAGTGAAGGGTTTAGCATACAACACTAATTACCAGGGGAGAAGAGAGAGGGGGGTCAGGGAGAAGAGAGAGAGAGAGAGGGGAGTCAGGGAGAAGAGAGAGAGAGAGGGGAGTCAGGGAGAAGAGAGAGAGAGGGGAGTCAGGGAGAAGAGAGAGGGGGGTCAGGGAGAAGAGAGAGGGGGGTCAGGGAGAAGAGAGAGGGGAGTCAGGGAGAAGAGAGGAGTGGAGCCAGGGAGAAGAGAGGAGTGGAGCCAGGGAGAAGAGAGGAGTGGAGCCAGGGAGAAGAGAGAGTGGAGCCAGGGAGAGAGGGGAGTCAGGGAGAAGAGAGAGGGGAGTCAGGGAGAAGAGAGAGTGGCACCAGGGAGAGAGAGGGGAGTCAGGGAGAAGAGAGAGTGGAGCCAAGGAGAGAGAGGGGAGTCAGGGAGAAGAGAGAGTGGAGCCAGGGAGAGAGAGGGGAATCAGGGAGAGAGAGGGGGGTCAGGGAGAAGAGAGAGGGGGGGTCTCTCTTCTCCCTGACTGCCCTCTCTCTCCCTGACCCCCTCTCTCTCCCTGACTTCAGGGTCAGGGAGAAGAGAGAGGGGGAGTCAGGGAGAGAGAGGGGAGTCAGGGAGAAGAGAGAGTGGAGCCAGGGAGAGAGAGGGGAGTCAGGGAGAAGAGGGAGTGGAGCGAGGGAGAGAGAGGGGAGTCATGGAGAAGAGGGAGTGGAGCGAGGGAGAGAGAGGGGAATCAGGGAGAGAGAGGGGGGTCAGGGAGAAGAGAGAGGGGAGTCAGGGAGAAGAGAGAGGGGGTCTCTCTTCTTCCGGACTCCCCTCTCTCTCTCCCTAACCCCCTCTCTCTTCTCCCTGACTCCCCTCTCTCTCCTCCCTGACCCCCTCTCTCTCCCTGACTTCAGGGTCAGGGAGAAGAGAGAGGGAGAGTCAGGGAGAGAGAGGGGAGTCAGGGAGAGAGAGGGGTCAGGGAGAAGAGAGAGGGGTCAGGAAGAAGAGAGTGGGGAGTCAGGGAGAGAGAGAGGGGAGTCAGGAAGAGATAGAGTGGGGTCAGGGAGAAGAGAAAGGGGAGTCAGGGAGAGAGAGTGGGGAGTCAGGGAGAGAGAGAGGGGAGTCAGGAAGAGATAGAGTGGGGTCAGGGAGAAGAGAGAGGGGAGTCAGGGAGAAGAGAGAGAGAGGAGTCAGGGAGAAGAGAGAGAGGGGAGTCAGGGAGAGAGAGAAAGGGGAGTCAGGGAGAGAGAGTGGGGAGTCAGGGAGAGAGAGAGTGGGGAGTCAGGGAGAGAGAGAGAAAGGGGAGTCAGGGAGAGAGAGAGTGGGGAGTCAGGGAGAGAGAGCAGTGTGGTGAATGGATCCTCAGCACCTAGGACAGTTGCACTTCCCAAGCTGTCACCGGCACTGTCCCCACACAGTGACACACAGAGAGCAGAGGATGGAGAAACCACCGGAGGAGGGAGGGGGAGGTGAGGAGCAGGTGGATGGGTTTTCCAGGGGGCAGGAACTAATTTCTGCACCCCTCACTTCCTTCTCCCACCGGCTTGTCACTTTTGTGCTTCCCCACCTCCTCCCTCCCAGGGGCTGTGGTTGCTCCCTAGGGGCCAGTGCACCCTAGGCGTCTGCCTAGTTTGCCTAGTGGTAGCGCCGGCCCTGGGTGTTGCACTAAGGCACCAGAGTTCTCCAGGGCAGTTGCAGAGAAGCATGAGGCTCCGGATACCTCCATCGAGCTAAAGAGTGTCGGGATGTCTTCAGAGCCATGACTGTGCCTCATTGTTATGTTATGACTAAGAAATATCAGTTCTGCTGGACTTTTAGCTGCAGAGCTAGAAAAAAAAAAAAGATATGATCTAGGCCGGGGATCGGCAAGCCGTCGATCGCAACCTACCTGTCGACAGCGGGGAGCCGACAGATAGATTGCGAACACGTCCCGGCTTTGCTGGTCCTCCATTGCAGCATGGACAGACATTCCTTCCCAATACACATTCTGCCCCTCCCCCTTAGTATAAGGAGACCTCACATGTGAGACGTCTTCACAGCCTGGCCACATAGAGAGGCCCAAAATCCAAGGAGCACCTTTACACTGCGTTCACACCTCACCATCGCGTCTTTTTGTTGTGCGTCTTTGAGTGATTTTGTACTGTATTTTTTTTTTGGGGAAAAATCTGTTTATTGAAGTTTAATATGCATAACATACAACAGTGGATGTGTCCGCTAGACAACATCCAAGAACAGGCAGAGGCCAACTGTCTAACATAGACCAACTAACTAAAATTTCCCCTTCCCTTTTATAACATATATCCATAACCACCGCCACATATCTGCCTTCCGGATCAGAAAACACTTGTGTTATCGAGCAGGAGATGGACCTACTTATCAGAATTGAGACACCTCTAGCAAAAGTAGAGTATGTCGAGTGCAGGGCTTTTTGGATCCACGGTTTACGTAAAGAAAGGACCCTACTGCCATCCAAGTGTGTTTCTTGTAGGAAGATGACATGTGGTCTGGCCTGTTTAAGGTATTGGAAAATTGAGGCTCTTTTTAGTTTGTGGTTCAGGCCTCTAACGTTCCAAGATGGGGCGCACCCCCCTCTTAAGGGGCAGCTCCCTCCGGGCATGGGCCCCGGGAATTGGCTCTTCATCCGGGCATGGGCCCCGGGAATTGGCTCTTCATCCGGGCATGGGCCCCGGGAATTGGCTCTTCATCCGGGCATGGGCATCGGGAATTGGCTCTTCATCCGGACATGGGCCCTGGGAATTGGCTCCCTGTGTAATGGAGTCTGCCCCTTATATATCCTTTCCCGGCATGCACAGCAGGCCAGAACCGCCCACCAACGGCAGCCGAGAAAGGACATCCAATAACTACTCCATCACCTGTGGTTCAACCCCGTATACAGGTGACAACACCACCTACACTGCCAAAGGGGAACTGCACGCCAGGTGACACAGCAGTAAGGCATAGTCCAAATAATCAAGAGACCCGAGCCAACTATTGCTCTGGTCACCTCTAAATTTAGGTATAGCGGGGTTAAATTTGGGGACCCCGCTACATACACCCCCTCTAAATGAGACACTGTCCCCAGTGTCTGGAATAAATTCACACACTCAGTCCTGAGCAAGCGCAAATTTATTCCTGAACTATGTACAATGCAAGGATGGTGCCGGAATCAAGACCTGAAGTATAGCAAAGAGGGAGAAGGACAGAAAAAACAGTTTTCAAATGTACATACACATTATGTAACAATCCCCCCCATCATCCTATCACAACTGTATCCCACCCTTTCTCCGGTGTAGTTGCATGATGGTCTTCCTGCAGGGAAAGAAAAACATTATACACGCTAAATATTCTACACGCTATTAACATTCTAACACTAATAATTAGAAGTAAACTATCTCTCCAAGGAAAGATAGCTCCCTTCTACTGAAGCTGCACACACTAAGCCTAGTGTATGGAATAACATTTCCCTATAATAAATGCATAAAGAAAAAGTCTGGTGTTCTGACGATCTGGTTCCTCCCATCGATATGGTTCCCGTCTTGACTGGGCAGGCGCAATCCGAGGCGACGGAAATGTCCGAGGTTTAACAGCTGTTCGGCAGCTGCAGACGCGCTTGCTCCGGTTGCTTAGTTACACACGCCCCTTTATTATTCATGCCGCTGTATACAGCAAGGGGCTGATATCCGCTGTTTAACAGATCCATTAATAATAGGTTTAAATGCATCCCTTGCTGTATAGAGCGGCATGTATAAACAAACAAATCGCACTGCTCAACATCACATCTGATCCGCCCCTTGCTGCATAGAGCGGCGTGAAGAATAAAGCGGCGTGAAGAATAAAGCGGCGTGTGTAATGAAGCATGGGGGGGCGAGCGCGTCCACAGCTGCCGAACATATGGTTCCTCCTATCGATCTGGTTCCCTCTTGACTGCGCAGGCGCAAGCTGAGCCGACAGAAATCTCTGAGCTTTAACAGCTGTTCGGCAGCGCCTGCGCAGTGAAGGGGGGAACCATATCGATAGGGGAACCAGTTCGGCAAGACACCGGCAAACCACCACCACCTAGTGGCAGCACAAACATTACCTAGCCTAAGTGCGTACAGACGCACCACAACACTAATTTCTCTTTGGTTGATCACGGCGGCTTACAGCTTTGCCCTGACTAACTCTACCCCAAAGTTCAGCTCTCATTTTTTTTTTCCAAAAGAGGGAAGGAGAAAAAAAAACTTGTTCTTCAAACCTCCAGAGAGTAATTTCCCTGGGCATAGAGGCAAACAGCAGTTCAAGGCATTGTCCCTGAAGTGGTATAATAAAAAAAACACAAGTCCCACTTCAGAGATAAAAACTGGGATCAGGGAGATCAAGAGGCTTCCAGTCCTTATCCAAGGTCTCTATGGAATAAATTACATCATCTCTGTTTTTACTGCAGATCACGACCCGATCCGCATGTTTGTGCCGACCCAGAGTCCAATCTCTTTGGCAGCCTTTGTATCGCTCAGTCATTACGGCTGTACATGAAAAATACCTATGGCCTTTCTTTACCTCCAAATGATCTCAGACAAAATCACTGTACCATCGTTCCTGAAAGGCCTCAATTTCAAAGAGCAAGTTCCTTGGAACGTCCGGATTCTCCCATCCATAGTCCGTAGCAACCTTCTGATTCAATAGCCGTTGCAGTCGGGCCAAAGGCAGCATGGTCGCCCGATCTCCAGTTCCTGGCAAGACAATAGCATCCGGAGATCTGCGGGGGCGTACGGGCTCCAACTGTGGCATAGGCGGCCTTAATGAGGAACGGGCCTCCGGAACAGCAGGCACAGAAGACACCGGAGCATGCAAGGTGGACACAGGAACAACTTCTCCAGCAAGAACAGGGGTTTCCACCCGGGGTGCAGTTTCCCCAGAGTCCATGGGCGATCCCTTTACACTACGGGTAGAGGTCAGCGAAATTCTGTCCCATCCCTTCTTTGCAAACAGTTCATCTGTTTCTACATCATCGGCAACTTCAGAGGAAGAGTCTATATATGAGGTGTCATATTCTTCTGCTGGCAAATAGTTCCTGGTCAACACCGACTCTTTCACTTTCAAAAGTTCCCGCGAGTCAGGTACCCAAGCATCCATAATGGAACGAACGCTGAGCCTCTTCCCTTTCCCCGGCAAACTTGACACAGTTCTCCCAGCCTCCTTACCTTCCCCCTCCGTGGATCGCTTGGAGATCCCTCCGGCTAGACGATCCGGTTCGGGTAGGAGCTGGGTTAGGCTTTGACCACGGCCACGGGAAGCCTTCACATATCCCACCTTCCTCTTAGCAGGCGGAAGGGAGGACTCCGTTGCAACCGAGGCAGCATCCGCTGTGTTCGTGGCCTCAAGCTCCTTAATGGCTGGAGCTTCAATCTTCAGTTCCGCTATCTCCGCGGTAGTGCGCGTGGGCATGGCTGCGGGAGCACACATTTCCTCCTCAGGAGCAACAGTACCTGAGATACAGTCCAGGTGGTAGACTTTCGGCACCTCCGTTGGCTGTTCTACTTTAAAGAGGAACTCCCCACAGCGGGTACATCTCCCGAAAGGGCGAAGCTGTGCGACCAGTCCCTGGCATCTCGCATAAATCATGCCCAAGGCCTCTGCATCTCTGCATGTGTAGAGGGCAAAGCGACCTCGGGGCTTCAGCCGGATCCCTGTATCCGTCAGGGAGGCCACAACAGAGGCAATGTTCATGGTTGAACCGAGCAAAGGAACACGAGATCCCGGTGAAGTAGACATCCATGGAGCAGAAAACATGTCGCCTTGTCAATGGTTCAGTTAGCACTGTCCCTTTGGCGCCAACCGCACTACGTGGAACACACACTTTAGCTGGGGCTCCTCCCCCTTTTCTTCCTTGCTACACGCAATTTGCAGGCTTTTACAGACTTTGAGACACGCCCACAAACTACTCAGCTGGAAATTACAGCCAGGCCTGTACTTTCTCTCACTCGTGGCGCAGTCCAATTTCAGAAAAATGGCCGACCTCCAAAGAGCCATGCAGGGAAGTAAAGTCCAGCTCCCAGAAACCACTGCAGAATCCCGGACTTGAGCCCCCACGTGTAGCACACGGATCCTTTTCCCCCTCTTACCTTCTCAAGCAGGGGGATAAGACACACCATGCCACATGCCCGTGTCCTCTAGATTATAAAGGTCAGGCGGTGTTACATACTTGGGTCCTGCAGTTAGAAGCTTCCTTCTTCTGGTTCTCCCCTCTATGTTTACAGAGGAGAGTTTTTATCTTCCCCAAATGAGGTCAATGTCCACACAACATATCAACTCCAACGTGAGTTTATTTTATCTTGCTTTCAGGAACCAGAGAGTTGAAGTGAGAAAATGTTAGCAGATAAAAGTGGATTCAGGCACACTCTTGGCTTCGTCGCCACTCGGTCCCGAGTGGGTACAGCTCACCCGGATAGTCACTCAAAAGCACTAGCAGCCGGCGTGACGCTGGAACAATGGCTCAGTCCCCTCCAAGGACCAAGTCAAGGAGATCCCTCCTGATACTTCAACACTCCGCAGAGGCAGTCTGCAAAGCGAGGAATCCTTCCCTCCGACAGGTCACCAGGCCTTTCCCGAGTCAGCAATACTCTATTACTCGCCCTCTTGTTATGGGATCGATCCTCCCCTGGTTTCCTCTGCGTCAGAGCGGTCACCCTCACGCGGGTTCCCTGGGACTCCTCTTTGGTTGTAGACCCAGTCAAAAGTACTGGGCCTACCTGGAACTCTGTAGCCTCGGGCTGAAGGTGCTCGAGACTCCTTGATCAAGAAGGGGCGCACCCCCCTCTGAGGGGTAGCTCCCTCCGGGCATGGGCCCCGGGAATTGGCTCTTCATCCGGGCATGGGCCCCCGGGAATTGACTCTACATCCGGGCATGGGCCCCGGGAATTGACTCTTCATCCGGGCATGGGCCCCGGGAATTGGAGCTTCATCCGGGCATGGGCCCCTGGAAATTGGCTCCCTGTGTAATGGCGTCTGCCCCTTATATATCCTCTCCCGGCATGCACAGCAGGCCAGAACCGCCCACCAACGGCAGCCGAGAATTACATCCAATACCTACTCCATCACCTGTGGTTCGACCCCGGGTACAGGTGACAACACCACCTATACTGCCAAAGGGGAACTGCAGCAGGGTTTTGGACGGAGGGTGGGAGGCAGCAGGGTACTGGATGGAGGGCGGGAAGCAGCAGGGTACTGGATGGAGGGCGGGAGGCAGCAGGGTACTGGATGGAGGGCGGGAAGCAGCAGGGTACTGGATGGAGGGCGGGAGCGGGGGCTGCCTCAATTAACCTTTCAAGTTAACCAGCAGGTAATTGGTTGATAGGACGCTGGGTGGTCCTAGCAACCAATCACCAGCTTCTTAATATGAAGTTGAAGTGGAACTAAAGTCCCGCGCTGTAAAAAAAAAAACAGAAAGTAGGCAGGTTTTTATTGCAGAAGAGACATTGAATAAAATGCCCCTACCTGCTTGGCATCTCCTCCAGCACTGTAAGCTTAGCTGCGTATGTGGGATGGCAGCTTTCTGCGACTGCGCAGGAGTGACGTCATCCCTCACCTGGCCAATTAAGAGTCTCGGAGACCGACACTCAAAAGAAGATGTCAGCGCAGGACCATTGGACAGATAAGTATATAGAGGACACTACTTTTGTGGGGGGATTGATGTGAAATGGGGCAGAGTACACTACTGGGGGGGAGTGATGTGAAGTAGCCTGGCCACATAGAGAGGCCCAAAATTCAAGGAGCGCCTTCACACCTCACCATTGCGTCTTTTAGGTCTTTTTGTTGTGCGTCTTAGAGTGATTTTGGACTGTATTTTTAAAGCGAGAGGCATTTTCCGTATGCCCTCCCTGATACCCCTACACAACGAGCCCCCCAAAGAAGATGTCGCATCTGTAGAAAGCGCGGATATAGGCATGACACCCGCTATTATTGTCCCTCCTGTCCTGACAATCCTGGCCTTTGCATTGGTGAATGTTTTGAACGCTCCCATACACTAGCGGAGTATTAGCGTAGGGTACAGCATTGCACAGACTGGGACACATTTACACAGGGTCTCCCAAGATGCCATCGCGTTTTGAGAGACCCGAACCTGGAACCGAACCGTTACAGTTACAAATAAAAGTGTAAAAAAAAAAAAAAAACATTAAAAAAATATAAAATAAAAAATACAAGTCGTTTTATTGTTCTCTCTCTCTCCATTCTCTCTCTATTGTTCTGCTCTTTTTTTACTGTATTCTATGCTTAACTTCAATTTTTTATTGTTACTATGTTTTATCATGTTTGCTTTTCAGGTATGTAATTCTTTTATACTTTACTGTTTACTGTGTTTTATTGTTAACCATTTTTTTGTATTTTTAGGTACGCCATTCAGATGCAGCACTGATTTATTTATATTGACAGCAACAGCGTTTGCTCCCACAATACGTAAATCACAGACTTCAGCGCTGTAGAAGGTGATTTCACCATCACAGTTAAAAAAAAAAAGAGCATATATACGCCGAAGCATGGGGGCAGGGGTGGAGGGGGGATTTGCCCCTAACATTGGGGGCGGATTGCCCCTATACTTCGGCATATATTTTTCAGGTTCAGATTGCGTTAAAAAATGTTTTATTTTTACTATGTTTTATTGTATTTGCTTTGCAGGTATGGTATGTCTTACTATAATACTGTAATGTTACTTTGTTTTATTGTTAACCATCATTTGCTTAGCAGGTATGCCATTCAGCTGCAACACTGATTTATTTATCTTGACAGCAACGGCGTTTGCTCCCACGATACGTAAATCACAGACTTCATCGCTGTAGAAGGTGATTTCACCATCACAGTTAAAAAAAAAGAGCATATATACGCCGAAGCATGGGGGCAGGGGTGGAGGGGGGATTTGCCCCTAACATTAGGGGCGGATTGCCCCTATACTTCGGCATATATTTTTCAGGTTCAGATTGCGTTAAAAAATGTTTTATTTTTACTATGTTTTATTGTATTTGCTTTGCAGGTATGGTATGTCTACCTGTTATACTGTAATGTTACTTTGTTTTATTGTTAACCATCATTTGCTTAGCAGGTATGCCATTCAGTTGCAGCACTGATTTATTTATCTTGACAGCAATGGCGTTTGCTCCCACGATACGTAAATCAGCGACTCCAGCGCTGTAGGAGGTTAAAAAAAAAATGGTGCATGTATGCCCATCATTAGAAGTGGGTGGATGAAGGGCGGTATTCTAATGGTGGGCATACCCACCGATCGATCTCTTTTTTTTGTTCAGCCCACAGGCTGCATGGAAAAAAGAGCATTACAATGTATGCCCAACAAGGACCAGCAACGTACTGGTATGTTGCTGGACTTTGAGTGGTTATACCAGAATGATGCCTGCGGGTTTAGGTATCATCTTGGTATCATTCTTTTCAGCCAGCGGTCGGCTTTCATGTAAAAGGAATCCTAGCGGCTAATTTGCCTCTGGACTGCTTTTACAAGCAGTGGGAGGGAACGTCCCCGTCCCCCCATCGTCTTTGTCGGAAATTTCGACAGCAAATGTCCGATGGAGCCTACACACTGTCGGACTTTCCGACAAGCTCCCATCAGATATTTGTTGTCATAAATTCCGATCGTGTGTACGCGGCATTAGAGAGCCTGAAGGCGGTGATTGGTTTTCGGGGTCCCGTACGCGGCTGGGCTCCCAAAAAGTCTCACACATGTGGTATCCCCGTACTCAGGAGAAGAAACAGAATGTATTTTGGGGTGTAATTTCACATATGCCCATGGCATGTTTGAGTAATATATCATTTAGTGACAACTTTGTGTAATTTTTTTTGTAATTTTTCAAAGACTTGTGACCAAAAAATAAAATATTCAATGGGCTCAACATGCCTCTCAGCAATTTCCTTGGGGTGTCTACTTTCCAAAATGGGGTTATTTTGGGGGGGTTTTGTACTGCCCTGCCATTTTAGCACCTCAAGAAATGAGATAGTCATAAACTAAAAGCTGCGTAAATTCCAGAAAATGTACCCTAGTTGTAGGCGCGATAACTTTTGCGCAAACCAATAAATATACGCTTATTGATATGACAATAATCATAATACCGCCCTATGGGTGGCACTCCGCCCACAATAATCATAATACCGCCCCTATGAGTGACACTCCGCCCACAATAATCCTAATACCACCCCTATGAGTGACACCCCGCCCACAATAATCATAATACCGCCCCTATGGGTGGCACTCCGCCCACAATAATCATAATACCGCCCCTATGGGTGGCACTCCGCCCACAATAATCATAATACCGCCCCTATGAGTGACACTCCACCCACAATAATCATAATTCCGCCCCTATGGTGGGTACGGACTCCGCCCACCATAATCATAATTCCGCCCCTATGGCGGGTACGGACTCCGCCCACCATAATCATAATTCCGCCCCTATGGTGGGTACGGACCCCGCCCACAATAATCATAATACCGCCCCTATGGGTGGCACTCCGCCCACAATAATCATAATTCCGCCCCTATGGGTGGCACTCCGCCCACAATAATCATAATACCGCCCCTATGGGTGACACTCTGCCCACAATAATCATAATACCGCCCTATGGTTGACACTCCGCCCACAATAATAATACCGCCTCTATGAGTGACACTCCGCCCACAATAATATTAATACTGCCCCTATGAGTGACACTCCGCCCACAATAATCATAATGCCGCCCCTATGAGTGACACTCCGCCCACAATAATCATAATACCGCCCTATGGTTGACACTCCGCCCACAATAATCATAATACCGCCCCTATGAGTGACACTCCGCCCACAATAATCATAAAACCGCCCTATGGGTGGCACTCCGCGCACAATAATCATAATACCGCCCCCATGGGTGACACTCCGCCCACAATAATCATAATACCGCCCTATGGGTGGCACTCCGCCCACAATAATCATAATACCGCCCCTATGGGTGATTCTCCGCCCACAATAATCCTAATACCGCCCCTATGGGTGGCACTCCGCCCACAATAATCATAATACCGCCCCTATGAGTGATTCTCCGCCCACAATAATCATAATACCGCCCCTATGGGTGGCACTCCGCCCACAATAATCATAATACCGCCCCTATGAGTGATTCTCCGCCCACAATAATCCTAATACCGCCCCTATGGGTGGCACTCCGCCCACAATAATGATAATACCGCCCCTATGAGTGATTCTCCGCCCACAATAATCATAATACCGCCCCATGGGTGGCACTCCGCCCACAATAATCATAATACCGCCCCTATGAGTGACACTCCGCCCACAATAATCATAAAACCGCCCCTATGAGTGACACTCCGCCCACAATAATCATAATGCCGCCCCTATGAGTGACACTCCGCCCACAATAATCATAATACCGCCCTATGGTTGACACTCCGCCCACAATAATCATAATACCGCCCCTATGAGTGACACTCCGCCCACAATAATCATAAAACCGCCCTATGGGTGGCACTCCGCCCACAATAATCATAATACCGCCCTATGGGTGGCACTCCGCCCACAATAATCATAATACCGCCCCTATGGGTGATTCTCCGCCCACAATAATCCTAATACCGCCCCTATGGGTGGCACTCCGCCCACAATAATCATAATACCGCCCCTATGAGTGATTCTCCGCCCACAATAATCATAATACCGCCCCTATGGGTGGCACTCCGCCCACAA
Source organism: Rana muscosa (assembly GCA_029206835.1). Classification (NCBI taxonomy): domain Eukaryota; kingdom Metazoa; phylum Chordata; class Amphibia; order Anura; family Ranidae; genus Rana; species Rana muscosa. Next base: position 331,733,747 of record CM055128.1, read on the forward strand.
TAATCATAATACCGCCCCTATGAGTGATTCTCCGCCCACAATAATCCTAATACCGCCCCTATGGGTGGCACTCCGCCCACAATAATCATAATACCGCCCCTATGAGTGATTCTCCGCCCACAATAATCATAATACCGCCCCATGGGTGGCACTCCGCCCACAATAATCATAATACCGCCCCTATGAGTGACGCTCCGCCCACAATAATCCTAATACCGCCCCTATGGGTGGCACTCCGCCCACAATAATCATAATACCGCCCCTATGAGTGATTCTCCGCCCACAATAATCATAATACCGCCCCATGGGTGGCACTCCGCCCACAATAATCATAATACCGCCCCTATGAGTGACGCTCCGCCCACAATAATCCTAATACCGCCCCTATGGGTGGCACTCCGCCCACAATAATCATAATACCGCCCCTATGGGTGGCACTCCGCCCACCATAATCATAATTCCGCCCCTATGGCGGGTACGGACCCCGCCCACCATAATCATAATTCCGCCCCTATGGCGGATACGGACCCCGCCCACCATAATCATAATTCCGCCCCTATGGCGGATACGGACTCCGCCCCCAGGTGACAGTATGTATGGAGGGTGTGGGTGGAGGAGTTCCCTCTGTATACAGATCCCCGCCCGGGGCTCCTCCCCCTCTATTTCTGTCTCTATCGGTTCCCGTGGTAACCCTCTACCGGAGGGCGGAGACAACAATAGCTCCTCCCCCTCTCTGTACAGTCGGGGTGACCCGGATGACAGGACTGAGCGCTGTTGGCGCCCTTTTTCCGCAGACAAGCGGCAGCCAATCAGGAAGGAGCAGGTTTGAGAGGCGACCAATGGGAGTGCGGGACGGTCGGTCACGTGACGGTGGATGAGGCGGGAGATTTGTGAGGAGAGCGGAGAGATGTCCACCGCCGGGACCGTCATGTCTGCCGGGAGCGAGGAGTTCGGGGGCCCGGTACGTATATAATATATACTGTATACAGGGGGGGTGGGGCCCTCCTCACTACTACACCCCCCTCCCGAGCTCAGCTTATCCACCACTTCCGGTCTGTGTCACCCGCCTCTCACTCATCTCTATTGTTACTTATGGGGACACCCCCATCCCCCACCCTGACACTGACTCCTCCCACCCCCATATATATAATTTCCAGAGTATTCCCAATTCTACAATGATAACCCCCCCCTCTATATATACCGGGCACCTTCACCCCCCCCCAATAATGGGCACCTTCACCCCCTGCCAATAATGGGCACCTTCACCCCCCCTGCCAATAATGGGCACCTTCACCCCCCCAATAATGGGCACCTTCACCCCCCTCTGCCAATAATGGGCACCTTCACCCCCCCCCAAAATTGGGCACCTTCACCCCCCCGATAATGGGCACCTTCACCCCCCCTCTGCCAATAATGGGCACCTTCACCCCCCCAATAATGGGCACCTTCACCCCCCCCCCAATAATGGGCACCTTCACCCCCCCTCTGCCAATAATGGGCACCTTCACCCCCCCTCTGCCAATAATGGGCACCTTCACCCCCCCTCTGCCAATAATGGGCACCTTCACCCCCCTCTGCCAATAATGGGCACCTTCACCCCCCCTGCCAATAATGGGCACCTTCACCCCCCCCTGCCAATAATGGGCACCTTCACCCCCCTGCCAATAATGGGCACCTTCACCCCCCCCCTGCCAATAATGGGCACCTTCACCCCCCCTGCCAATAATGGGCACCTTCACCCCCCTCTGCCAATAATGGGCACCTTCACCCCCCTCTGCCAATAATGGGCACCTTCACCCCCCCATAATGGGCACCTTCACCCCCCCATAATGGGCACCTTCACCCCCCAATAATGGGCACCTTCACCCCCCTCTGCCAATAATGGGCACCTTCACCCCCCTCTGCCAATAATGGGCACCTTCACCCCCCCATAATGGGCACCTTCACCCCCCCATAATGGGCACCTTCACCCCCCAATAATGGGCACCTTCACCCCCTCTGCCAATAATGGGCACCTTCACCCCCCTCTGCCAATAATGGGCACCTTCACCCCCCCCCCATAATGGGCACCTTCACCCCCCCCCCAATAATGGGCACCTTCACCCCTCCCCCAATAATGGGCACCTTCATCACCCCCCCAATAACGGGGTAACTTCACCCCTCCTCAATAATGGGCACGTCACCCCGTGACACGATCATGGGACATCGGCGGTACGGTCACGGAGCTCGCGGCAGGCGCACTCGCTGCCTCCGGCACATTCAAAGCAACGTACCTGTATGTTGCTTTGCCTGCCTGTGCCATTCTGCTGACGTGTATCTACGTTAGGCAGTCGGCAAGCGGTTAAATATGGTCCATCCTGGATATTACCAATACTCCGGGGGGAGGGGGGGGTGCAGACTTTTCAGCACCACTGTACATGGACACACACAGACTAACCCAGAGGGGTGATAAGAGGCAGAACACCCATACCATCCTGGATATTACCAATACTCCGGGGGGAGGGTGCAGACTTCTCAGCACCACTGTACATGGACACACACAGACTAACCTAGAGGGGTGATAAGAGGCAGAACACCCATACCATCCTGGATATTACCAATACTCCGGGGGGAGGGTGCAGACTTCTCAGCACCACTATACATGGACACACACAGACTAACCTAGAGGGGTGATAAGAGGCAGAACACCCATACCATCCTGGATATTACCAATACTCCGGGGGGAGGGGGGGGTGCAGACTTTTCAGCACCACTGTACATGGACACACACAGACTAACCTAGAGGGGTGATAAGAGGCAGAACACCCATACCATCCTGGATATTACCAATACTCCGGGGGGAGGGGGGGGGTGCAGACTTTTCAGCACCACTGTACATGGACACACACAGACTAACCTAGAGGGGTGATAAGAGGCAGAACACCCATACCATCCTGGATATTACCAATACTCCGGGGGGAGGGGGGGGTGCAGACTTTTCAGCACCACTGTACATGGACACACACAGACTAACCTAGAGGGGTGATAAGAGGCAGAACACCCATACCATCCTGGATATTACCAATACTCCGGGGGGAGGGTGCAGACTTCTCAGCACCACTGTACTTGGACACACACAGACTAACCTAGAGGGGTGATAAGAGGCAGAACACCCATACCATCCTGGATATTACCAATACTCCGGGGGGGGGGGCAGACTTTTCAGCACCACTGTACATGGACACACACAGACTAACCTAGAGGGGTGATAAGAGGCAGAACACCCATACCATCCTGGATATTACCAATACTCCGGGGGGAGGGTGCAGACTTCTCAGCACCACTGTACTTGGACACACACAGACTAACCTAGAGGGGTGATAAGAGGCAGAACACCCATACCATCCTGGATATTACCAATACTCCGGGGGGAGGGTGCAGACTTCTCAGCACCACTGTACATGGACACACACAGACTAACCTAGAGGGGTGATAAGAGGCAGAACACCCATACCATCCTGGATATTACCAATACTCCGGGGGGAGGGTGCAGACTTCTCAGCACCACTGTACATGGACACACACAGACTAACCTAGAGGGGTGATAAGAGGCAGAACACCCATACCATCCTGGATATTACCAATACTCCGGGGGGAGGGTGCAGACTTCTCAGCACCACTGTACATGGACACACACAGACTAACCTAGAGGGGTGATAAGAGGCAGAACACCCATACCATCCTGGATATTACCAATACTCCGGGGGGGGGGGCAGACTTTTCAGCACCACTGTACATGGACACACACAGACTAACCTAGAGGGGTGATAAGAGGCAGAACACCCATACCATCCTGGATATTACCAATACTCCGGGGGGAGGGTGCAGACTTCTCAGCACCACTGTACATGGACACACACAGACTAACCTAGAGGGGTGATAAGAGGCAGAACACCCATACCATCCTGGATATTACCAATACTCCGGGGGGAGGGTGCAGACTTCTCAGCACCACTGTACTTGGACACACACAGACTAACCTAGAGGGGTGATAAGAGGCAGAACACCCATACCATCCTGGATATTACCAATACTCCGGGGGGGGGGGCAGACTTTTCAGCACCACTGTACATGGACACACACAGACTAACCTAGAGGGGTGATAAGAGGCAGAACACCCATACCATCCTGGATATTACCAATACTCCGGGGGGAGGGTGCAGACTTCTCAGCACCACTGTACTTGGACACACACAGACTAACCTAGAGGGGTGATAAGAGGCAGAACACCCATACCATCCTGGATATTACCAATACTCCGGGGGGGGGGGCAGACTTTTCAGCACCACTGTACATGGACACACACAGACTAACCTAGAGGGGTGATAAGAGGCAGAACACCCATACCATCCTGGATATTACCAATACTCCGGGGGGAGGGTGCAGACTTCTCAGCACCACTGTACATGGACACACACAGACTAACCTAGAGGGGTGATAAGAGGCAGAACACCCATACCATCCTGGATATTACCAATACTCCGGGGGGGGGGGGCAGACTTCTCAGCACCACTGTACTTGGACACACACAGACTAACCTAGAGGGGTGATAAGAGGCAGAACACCCATACCATCCTGGATATTACCAATACTCCGGGGGGGGGGGGCAGACTTTTCAGCACCACTGTACATGGACACACACAGACTAACCTAGAGGGGTGATAAGAGGCAGAACACCCATACCATCCTGGATATTACCAATACTCCGGGGGGAGGGGGGGGGGCAGACTTCTCAGCACCACTATACATGGACACACACAGACTAACCTAGAGGGGTGATAAGAGGCAGAACACCCATACCATCCTGGATATTACCAATACTCCGGGGGGGGGGCAGACTTTTCAGCACCACTGTACATGGACACACACAGACTAACCTAGAGGGGTGATAAGAGGCAGAACACCCATAAAAGTGATATTTGGCTCCCTGTACATTTATCTTTCTTGTACTTTTCCTTTTTTACAGCCGTGTAAGAGACCGCGAAAGGACGAGGAGCCCCCCAACAAAACCATCAAAAACTACTTCTCCCCCGTCTCCAGGGGCATAGAGAAGGCGCTGTCCTCTCCGAGGTCCAGCAGCATCGCAGACTATTTCATTCGCAGCTCTCCGGTAGTAGTAGAGAAGGAGTGTCTCCCCCGCAGCCCCGACCCCCGCAGCTCTGAACCCAATAAAAATGGGCAGCTACCCCCGACCCCGCGCAGCACGACTGGCAGAGCTTCCAGAAGGATTACAAAGCAAACGAAAAGGACTCGATTAATCGGGAGACTCAGCGAGGTGGAGGCCAAGGATGACTCTAATGGTGAGGATGGACATAGCAGCAGTCCTCCTCCGGCAGAGGTCTGCGGACACACCATGTTTATGGGTAGTGATACGGCTGCTTTGCTGGCAAAGATTTGCAGCAAGGCAGAGAATCTGGAGAAGGACGATGGGCCCGCATCTACAAAGCCTTTTCAGGGGGCAACCAGAACCGGGCTGAGAGGGAGGAGCCTCAAAAGAAAGCCTGTGACCCCAAATAGACCCTCTGTAGACCCGGCCAAACCAGCGGGTGAGGCCACAGCAGATCTGCAGCCATCGTTGCCCTGCAATGATGTTCTGTCAGATAGTCCGAGTTCGGTGACCAATTCCAGCCTAGAGGTCCACGCTGACAACACCTCTACGAGTCTTCTAACCATATCATTTGAAGATTTCCTAAAGAGCCAGGCGGAGAAGGAGTCAACAGATTCCGCATCCCACTCCGATTTACCAAACGCCTCCAGCGACCCCGAGCCTGCCCAGCAACCTTCCCCGAAAACCGTCACCTTCCAGGCACAAGTGCACCTGTCCCCTCCGCTGTTAGATTTGCGCTCGCCGACGACGATCGCCTCCATATTCCGCAAGAATAAACCAGGAGGAGCAGAAAAGAAAGCTGGTCGGGCGGCCGCTAGAAGTACGAACGAGGACCGCGTCGTGGTCCAGAAGAGAAAATCCAACGTGGTGATAGAGGAAGAGGATCTGGAATTGGCCGTCATTGACGTCGAGACGAATGAACCCGCGAAAACTAAGTCCACAGCTGCGGAACGACAGCAGTTCATGAAGGCTTTCCGACAAGCTGGGGAGACCCCGAAGAACGCAGAAAAGAAGTGTGCCGGGAAGAAGGATCCGAGTACAAACATGGCTGAGGGGGCTGATCACCACAACCGTGAGAGAGACGGAGAGGAGCCGGCAGACGAGGAGGACAACCCGGGTGAAGATAAGACCGAGGAACCGGCGAAGGCTCTGAAAGTAAAGCGTCCGCTAAAGAAAACCAGGAATGTAGATCCGGGAAAAACCGCCACACCGTCTATTGATGAGAGGAAAGACAAGCCCAAACCTCAGTCCCCCGACGTGCCGGAGTCACCACAGCACAGTCCTGTTCTACGGAGAAGTGTGCGGAGGCAGACGTCTGACACCAGATCACCGTCACGGACTGCGGCTGAGAGCCCCGTACTAATGTCCACCCCTAAAGAGAAGACCGCCCTCCAAAACAGTGACCTCTACAAATCCGAAGTGTTAACTGTACCCTCCGACATCCAGTCCCCCATCAGGTAAAACTTGTCTGTGTGTACCCTGGGATTGTGGGGGGGGCAGACTGGTCAGAAGAGGTTCGGGGTAAAGCCAGCCATACGTGGATAGAATTTCTGTTGGTGCAGCGGGGACTGGCTAAATTTCAATCCCTCCTCACAAAAATTGATCTAAGGCAGAACATAGATTAATCTATTTTCTTTCCCTTCACCATGGGTGGCAGGTAAGCAAAACCACTAGGGGGACTGGGCGCAGCTGTAGTGTGTATGTGTGGGGGTGGCGCTGGGCGCAGCTGTAGTATGTGTGGGGGTGGCGCTGGGCGCAGCTGTAGTGTGTGTGTGTGTGGGGGTGGCGCTGGGCGCAGCTGTAGTGTGTGTGGGGGTGGCGCTGGGCGCAGCTGTAGTGTGTGTGGGGGTGGCGCTGGGCGCAGCTGTAGTGTGTGTGGGGGTGGCGCTGGGCGCAGCTGTAGTGTGGGTGGCGCTGGGCGCAGCTGTAGTGTGGGTGGCGCTGGGCGCAGCTGTAGTGTGGGTGGCGCTGGGCGCAGCTGTAGTGTGGGTGGCGCTGGGCGCAGCTGTAGTGTGGGTGGCGCTGGGCGCAGCTGTAGTGTGGGTGGGGGTGGCGCTGGGCGCAGCTGTAGTGTGTGTGGGGGTGGCGCTGGGCGCAGCTGTAGTGTGTGTGGCGCTGGGCGCAGCTGTAGTGTGTGTCGCGCTGGGCGCAGCTGTAGTGTGTGTGTGTGTGTGTGTCGCGCTGGGCGCAGCTGTAGTGTGTGTGTGTGTGTGTGTGTGTGTGTGTGGGTGGCGGCGCTGGGCGCAGCTGTAGTGTGTGTGTGTGGGTGGGTGGTGGGGGTGGCGGCGCTGGGCGCAGCTGTAGTGTGTGTGTGTGTGTGTGTGTTGGGGGTGGCGCTGGGCGCAGCTGTAGTGTGTGTGTGTGGTGGGGGTGGCGCTGTGTGTGTGTGGGGTGGCGGCGGCGCTGGGCGCAGCTGTAGTTTGGGTGGCGCTGGGCGCAGCTGTAGTGTGGGGGTGGCGCTGGGCGCAGCTGCAGTGTGTGTGTGTGGCGCTGGGCGCAGCTGTAGTGTGTGTGTGTGTGTGTGGCGCTGGGCGCAGCTGTAGTGTGTGTGTGTGTGTGTGTGTGTGTGTGGCGCTGGGCGCAGCTGTAGTGTGTGTGTGGGGGTGGCGCTGGGCGCAGCTGTAGTGTGTGTGTGTGTGTCGCGCTGGGCGCAGCTGTAGTGTGTGTGTGTGTGTGTGTGTCGCGCTGGGCGCAGCTGTAGTGTGTGTGTGTGGCGCTGGGCGCAGCTGTAGTGTGTGTGTGTGGCGCTGGGCGCAGCTGTAGTGTGTGTGTGTGTGTGTGTGTGGCGCTGGGCGCAGCTGTAGTGGGGGTGGCGCTGGGCGCAGCTGTAGTGTGTGTGTGGGGTGGTGCTGGCACTGGGCACAGCTGTAGTGTGTGTGGCGCGCTGGGCGCAGCTGTAGTGGGGGTGGCGTTGGGCGCAGCTGTAGTGTGTGTGTGTGGTGGGGGGTGGCGGCGCTGGGCGCAGCTGTATGTGTGTGTGTGTGTGTGTGTGGTGGGGGTGGCGGCGCTGGGCGCAGCTGTAGTGTGTGGGGGTGGCGCTGGCACTGGGCGCAGCTGTAGTGGCGTTGGGCGCAGCTGTAGTGTGTGTGTGTGGTGGGGGTGGCGCTGGGCGCAGCTGTAGTGGGGGTGGCGCTGGGCGCAGCTGTAGTGTGTGTGTGTGTGTGTTGGGGGTGGCACTGGGCGCAGCTGTAGTGTGTGTGTGGGGTGGCGGCGGCGCTGGGCGCAGCTGTAGTGTGTGTGTGTG
>CM055128.1:331749636-331787942 GCA_029206835.1 Rana muscosa
GGGGGGATATCTGAATGATGGGGGGCAGCTAGAGGCATCATTCAGATATCCTTCTCTTCTGCCGGTGATTCTGCGCACCATAAGAATGATCATAGCGGCAGTTCCCCCGCTTGATCGTTCTTATAGGCGGCGGGAGGGGACACCCCCCCCTCCCGCCATCCGGTGCTTCTCCGGGCTCTCCCGTGCCATCGGGGGCCCGGAGAATGAATTGTCCAGCGCCGGATAGGAAACAGAGATGACTGGTGACCAGTCATCTCTATGACCGTCGGAGGCCCGGGCGTGATGTGATGACGTCACGCCCGGGATCTCAGAAGTAAACAAAGCCGCGATTGCGGCTAGTAAGCATGAGATCAGTGAAATTTCTTTCTCGTACATCACGGGACACAGAGCGGCATAGTCATTACTATGTGGGTTATATTAGGGCTGGGAAAAAAATCGATTTTAATCTTGAATCGAGTTTTGAGCTCAAATCGATTCAGATTTGAAAAAAATCGTTTTTTTTCGATTTTTTTATTTTATTTATTTTTTGAAAAAAATAAATAAAAAATATATTTTTTCCCTTCAAAGTTTCCGTAGCAGGACAGCAGGGGACGTATCCGGAATGGCACTGGGCAGCGTTACCCCAATTACATCTACTCGCTGCAGTCGCCGTCTGCCTACCTGATCAGTGTGTCATGCAGACAGACGGCGGCCATTGCAGTGTTCAAAAGCCGCGCCTCCCGAGTCCTCGTCGTCTGTGATAGGCGGAACACTCAATTTCACAGCAGGCAGTATTCAGCCTATCACAGACATCCTCTCATCCTCGTCTGTGTTATGAGGATGACCATGATAGGCGGAACACTGAATGCTGGGAAATTGAGTGTTCCGCCTATCACAGACGAGGAGGAGGCGCGGCTTTTGAATACTGGAATGGCCACCGGTGTAGCAGTAAAATCTGTATACCATGAAAATCTGCATCAGGTACGGGCACAGTGATTGAAGCATGGGCACAGTGAGACACGGGCACAGTGAGACACGGGTACAGTGAGGCATGGACACAGTTTAATTCAACTAAGAGTAACCTCAGGATTTTTTGTTGTTTTATTAGCTAAATCCAAATACAGTATTAATAATTTGGATGTTTAACAATCTTTGTTGCACACTACAAAAAACAACAAAAGGTCACAAGCGCTAAATTGGTGGATAAAGAAAAAAATATAATGGATGATAATAATAATAATAAGAAAAAAATCCCAAATATTTTGGGAAGTACAAAGTATCCAAAAGGGGGGAAAAACAGGATCCAGCGCAGCAAGAAAAAATCCGTACCCAGAAGTACAAAATACACAACATGCACACAATATAATCCAGCCCTCATGGAACATTATTAACTATTGAAAACTCTTGAAGAATTGATAAAAAAGCTTAGTCCATTTATCACAATAAAGAGAGGGATCCAATCCCAAATGTGCAGAGGGCAAATGAATCTTAACTCTCCAGTTGCCAGTGGTGACAAACTTGTTAAACTTGCAGTGACATCCGTGGAGCAAGGAGGGGTTAAAAAAGTCAAAACAAAGCCTGTGGCATGATCTCCGTGTGAGCACAGTACCTTGAATGATGGACAAGAGGCAGACCAGCGTGTGGAGGGCCCTCCAACCCAAAAGGATGCAGAGCCAGGATGGCAGCAAGGCTGGGACAGAAGGAATCACACACAGAGTTTCAAGAGTTTTCAATAGTTAATAATGTATGTTCCATGAGCGCTGGATTATATTGTGTGTTTGTTGCACACTGACTTTGCAGTTGGAGAAAGGGTTTGCCTTTGCAATTTTGTTTGTTGATGCACTTTAATTAATATAATAAAAAAAAAAAAAATCGAATCGTAAATCGAGTTTTTTTATAAAAAAATCGCAGATTTTTTTGGGGGGGAAAATCGCCCAGCCCTAGGTTATATAGTTTACCTTCAGGTGCTGGCACTGGCAACTTCCAAACCGGAAGTACCCTCCCCTATATAAGCCCCTCCCATCCGGGAGCACCTCAGTTTTTTGCCAGTGTCTAAGGTGTTGGCCAAGAAGTAACATGTGTTTTTCACTGAGCTTGCGTACAGGTTCTTTTGGGCCTCAGTAAGCTATTCCGGATCCGACCAAAAAAGCTTCATAGCTAAACGGTCGGTACCCGGGCCTTGCAGAGAAGAGCAAGGTTTTGCCTGTAATGCCTCTCTTAGGAGGGCTGGACCCTGGGATCCAGAGCTCTGGTCATACCCACGACCAAGATGTTGTCTGTGCAGGGTGCTATACAGGTCCAGGGGAGTGGAATCCTTGGGAACCCGGTCCCTGAAGGTTTAATTACAATGCCTGCCGTGAGAGGTGAAGTTTTAGCTTCTGTGGACCAAACAGAGTCCTGCGGCGGGGAAAAGGTAAGTGGGGGCCCCTCAGGAACTTGGTTCTATTGAGGGGACCCCCAAGCCTAATATGTCTTTTTGCCTGTTACCTAACGGTATTCCCGCTAAATATCTGTGCATGCCTGTAACTACTAAAAAATGTAATAATTTTAAGAGTGGTCAAGAAAAAAAAAATAAAGAAAAAAAATGGTTAAAATGTGGTACCTGTGTTAAACCACTAGAGGCCGCTGTGGAACGTTGTTTTCTTGTCATGTGGATTTTTTCTTTCCAAGTCAAAATCCAGGCAGATGGTGAGTTCTCTGGATGGGAAACTGTTTCCTCTGCCATGTTGCAATGCTCGTCCATCCCCTGGCCCTGTGGCAAACAGGGCCCTGGCTTCTGTCCCTAGTTCCTTTCAAAAAAGAGCGCCGAAGGCGCACGCGCACGTGCGCGTGCACGCGCCTCTTTTTATAGAGGTGAGCTGGAAAAGGGGGCGGAGCTTGGTGGATGACGCTCTGTGCGCGCCGCAGCGCTTCTGCGCATGTGCGGGCGTCCCAGCATGATAAAAAGCACAATTAGGTGTTGTCAGCTGGTTATGGAAGAAACAGAGCTGGCAACATTTAGAAAGGCATACAGCAGGTGGTTGATGCAGGCATCCCCATAGAAAGGCACATTAGTAGACACCAACTGTTTATATAGCAGCAATTGTGCTAGACTATTGTCAGTAAGTGGTGTATTTCGGCTGGAATACCTCAGCTTTGGGCTTAGGAATATGCCGTCTAAAGTCTCCGGGACTAAGAATCCCAGGAAGCATAGGGGGTCTCCATCGGGCTCTGAGGATCTTGGGCATGCTTCGGCTGCACCAGTCTCCCCTGAAGAATCAGAGGTTAGTGACCGTAGAGCACCCTCAGGAGTACCTGGTACTGTGGCTGTCCTCAGTTCACCTGCTCCTGTGTATGTAACAGAGGAGGTTTTTCCCTCAGCTCTGGGAGGGCTGGAAGAGAGATTGTCAGCATTGATCGCTGCTTCCCTGTCAGAGGGAAAGCGCGCCCGATCTCCGTCTCCTCCCTCAGAGTGCCTGTTAGCGGAGCAACAGTCCCATACAGGGATCGACCTACCTGAAGGGGATCAGGATGAGGTTGATTCTGTTGTAGAGGAATCAACAGTGGAAGAGCCGTTCTCAGCATCACATGCTGAGAGTTTATGGGTTCAGTCCCTGACTAACATGGTCCGATCAGCATTTAAAATGCCCCTTGCGGAGCCATCATCCACTTCTGTCTCCTCGTTGGGGTCGCTAAAAGCTCCCCAGACTGTTTGTTCCTTTCCGATCCATCCTTTACTGGAAGGGCTCATTTACCAGGATTGGGAACATCCTGATAAAATATTTACTCCCCCCAAGAGATTTCCGGTGGTCTATTCCATGGAGGATAAGTTCATCAAAAAATGGAGGGTCCCTACAGTGGACGCAGCCATCTCTTGTGTGAATAAATCACTGACATGTCCGGTGGATAATGTCCAAATGTTCAAGGACCCAATAGATAAAAAAATTGGAGTCCTTATTAAAATCTGCTTTTGCTACAGCAGGCTTGGTGACAACCAGCAGTGGCAGATATTGGGGTCTGCCAAGCAGTGAAAGATCAGTTGAAACAAGTCTTAAGGGACTTACCAGATCAGCAGGCTCTTGCCCTAGCTGATCTACCTAGAGCCTTGTGTTTTGCGGTGGACGCCATAAAGGATACAATCCAACAGGCCTCCCGCTTTACGCTGTCTATAGTACATATGCGTAGGATTCTATGGCTCAAAAACTGGTCTGCTGAAGCTCCCTGTAAAAAATTGCTGGTCAGCTTCCCATTTCATGGGGAGCGCTTATTCGGGGAAGACCTGGACAGATACAGTGCCTTGCGAAAGTATTCGGCCCCCTTGAACTTTTCATCCTTTTGCCACATTTCAGGCTTCAAACATAAAGATATAAAATTTAAATTTTTTGTGAAGAATCACCAACAAGTGGGACACAATTGTGAAGTGGAACAAAAATCTATTGGATTTTTGAAACTTTTTTAACTAAGAAAAAAATGAAAAGTGGGGCGTGCAAAATTATTCGGCCCCCTTGCGTTAATACTTTGTAGAGCCACCTTTTGCTGCGATTACAGCTGCAAGTCGCTTGGGGTATGTCTCTATCAGTTCTGCACATCGAGAGACTGAAATTCTTGCCCATTGTTCCTTGCAAAACAGCTCGAGCTCAGTGAGGTTGGATGGAGAGCGTTTGTGAACAGCAGTTTTCAGCTCTTTCCACAGATTCTCAATTGGATTCAGGTCTGGACTTTGACTTGGCCATTCTAACACCTGGATACGTTTATTTGTGAACCATTCCTTTGTAGATTTTGCTGTATGTTTGGGATCATTGTCTTGTTGGAAGATAAATCTCCGTCCCAGTCTCAGGTCTTTTGCAGACTCCAACAGGTTTTCATCCAGAATGGTCCTGTATTTGGCTGCATCCATCTTCCCCTCAATTTTAACCATCTTCCCTGTCCCTGCTGAAGAAAAGCAGGCCCAAACCATGATGCTGCCACCACCATGTTTCACAGTGGGGATGGTGTGTTGAGGGTGATGAGCTGTGTTGCTTTTACGCCAAACATATCGTTTTGCATTGTGGCCAAAAAGTTCGATTTTGGTTTCATCGGACCAGAGCACCTTCTTCCACATGTTTGGTGTGTCTCCCAGGTGGCTTGTGGCAAACTTTAGACGAGACTTTTTATGGATATCTTTGAGAAATGGCTTTCTTCTTGCCACTCTTCCATAAAGGCCAGATTTGTGCAGTGTACGACTGATTGTTGTCCTGTGGACAGACTCTCCCACCTCAGCTGTAGTTCTCTGCAGTTCATCCAGAGTGATCCGGCTTTAAACTTCTCCACAACAGTATTACGGACCTGCCTGGTGTGTTCCTTGGTCTTCATGATGCTCTCTGCGCTTTCAACAGAACCCTGAGACTATCACAGAGCAGGTGCATTTATACAGAGACTTGATTACACACACAGGTGGATTCTATTTATCACCATCAGTCATTTAGGACAACATTGGATCATTAAGAGATCCTCGCTGAACTTCTGGAGTGAGTTTGCTGCACTGAAAGTAAAGGGGCCGAATAATTTTGCACGCACCACTTTTCAGTTTTTTATTTGCTAAAAAAGTTTAAAATATCCAATAGATTTCGTTCCACTTCACAATTGTGTCCCACTTGTTGGTGATTCTTCACAAAAAATAAAATTTTTATATCTTTATGTTTGAAGCCTGAAATGTGGCAAAAGGATGAAAAGTTTAAGGGGGCCGAATACTTTCGCAAGGCACTGTATATCCAGAAAATTTCCAGCGGTAAAAGTACACTCTTGCCGGTTAAAAACAGAGTTAGAGGTCCCTCTTTTAAGAGGCCTGCTTCTCCAGTCCCTAGGACATCTGCTGTGAAACAGTTCCGACGGCCTCCTCGGTCAAATCCCGGGGGTAAAAATCAGGGACAATCGCAGGGTAACAAGAAACCCTGGGTCAGGGGAGGTACAAAACCTCCCCCAAAGTCAAATGCATGAAGGGTTGCCCCCACTCAATCGGGTGGGGGGAAGACTTCAGTTGTTCGCAGAGACCGGGCGGGACACGATCAGAGACAGATGGGTGCTCTCCGCAGTAAGTCTGGGATACAAATTGGAGTTTAAAGACTCCCCCTCCTTCCCATTTTATAAGGTCAAACGTGCCAAGGGATCCCCGGAAGAGAGGATCCCTCCTGTTGGCACTAGAACAACTATTGCTCCAAGGAGTAATTATGGAGGTTCCCCTGGAAGAATGGGGGTTCGGGTTTTACTCAAACCTCTTTACAGTCCCGAAGCCAAACGGGGACGTGAGGCCCATATTAATTCTAAAAGGGCTATACAAATTCCTGTATATCAGGACTTTCCGATGGAGTCGATCCGATCGGTGGCCACTGCCCTACAAGGGGAGGATTGGTTAGCCTCGATCGACATCAAAGATGCTTATTTGCACATTCCCATCTTTCCAGTCCACCAAAAATTTCTACGCTTTGCAGTAGAAGGGCGCCATTTTCAGTTCAGAGCCTTACCCTTCGGTCTGGCCACAGCACCACGAGTGTTCACAAAAATTCTGGCCCCATTATTGGCCAATCTAAGAACACAAGGTGTAACGATAATGGCATATCTAGACGACTTGTTGCTGATAGACCACTCAGTGGAAAAACTAGAAGTGGTCGTTCACAAGACAATCAAGTATCTGGAATCTCACGGTTGGATTATCAACCGAGACAAGTCAGCCCTAAAACCAGTCAAAAGTCTGGAATACTTGGGGCTAAGGCTGGATTCAGACCAGAGAAAAATTTTCTTGCCTCAAGAAAAGGTGTCGTCTTTGAGAGATTTGATCCACCTAGTGGGTACAAAAAGACAGCCGTCCATACGCCTGTGCATGAGGCTGCTGGGAAAAATGGTGGCATCATTCGAAGCAGTACCCTACGGTCAATTCCATTCAAGGAATTTGCAAAGGGCCATACTGTCAGCCTGGAACAAAAAAGTTCAGGCCCTAGACTTACCAATGTCCTTGTCCCCTTCCGTTCGCAAGAGCCTCCGTTGGTGGTTGGTTCCCCAGAATCTGGAAAAAGGGAAATCTTTCAGTCCGATTTCTTGGAAGGTGGTCACTACAGATGCCAGCCTTATAGGCTGGGGAGCAGTACTGGAGCAATAGTCTCTCCAGGGCAGATGGTCGGATGCAGAAAAGACCCTGCCCATCAATCTCTTAGAGATACGAGCAGCCCGGTATGCCCTAGTAGCATGGACATCCAAACTCCAAGGGTCCCCTGTCAGAATTCAATCGGACAATGCCACGGCAGTGGCATATATCAATCATCAGGGTGGCACCAGGAGTCGTGCAGCCCAGAGGGAAGTAAATTGCATCCTGAAATGGGCAGAAAGATATGTCCCAGCCATATCCGCGGTATTCATTCCAGGAGTGGAGAATTGGAAGGCGGACTTTCTAAGTCGCCAACAATTATGCCCAGGGGAATGGTCCCTTCACCCCGAGGTTTTCTGGACAATATGTCAGCGGTGGGGAACATCGGATGTAGATCTTCTAGCATCCAGATTCAACGCAAAGGTGGACAGGTTTGTCTCTTGGACAAGGGATCCCCTAGCTTGCGGCTCGGATGCCCTAGTGTTCCCTTGGGATCAGTTCAAGCTGATATATGCATTCCCACCGCCACAATTGTTACCTCGATTACTCCGCAGAATCAGGGTAGAAAAGAAACCAGTGATTCTGGTGGCTCCAGCGTGGCCCCGAAGAGCATGGTACGCGGAGATTGTAAAAATGTCTGTGGGGAGTCCTTGGACCCTCCCACGTCGTCCGGACCTGCTTTCACAAGGACCGATATACCACCCTTCCTTACCAGCCCTAGGTTTGACGGCCTGGCTATTGAAGCCCACATTCTAAAAAAGAGAGGGATCTCTAATCCTGTGGTATCTACCATGATCAATGCCAGGAAGCCGGTATCCAGGCAGATCTACTATAGAATCTGTAAGGCGTACATCGCCTGGTGTGAGGCCAAGAAATGGCATCCACGTAAGTACGTAATAGGTAGGATTCTGGACTTCCTACAATGGGCTGTAGATAGGAAGCTTGCCTTGAGTACTATCAAGGGTCAGATTTCGGCCTTGTCAATATTTTTTCAAAGGCCCTTGGCTTCGCATTCACTAGTCAAAGCCTTTATACAAGGAGTGATGCGTATTAGTCCTCCGGTTAATATTCCCATATGTCCATGGGATCTAAACTTGGTTCTGTCGGTTCTACAGAAACAACCATTTGAACCATTACAGCATATTTCCTTAGTGCTTCTCACCAGGAAATTGATTTTTCTAGTAGCCATTTGTTCGGCTAAAAGAGTGTCGGAATTAGCAGCTATGTCCTGTAAGGAGCCATATCTGGTTATCCATAAGGATAGAGTAGTGTTACGTCCTCATCCAGCCTTTCTTCCTAAGGTGGTATCGAGGTTTAATTTGAACCAGGATGTGGTTCTTCCTTCTTTTTTTCCCAAACCTACTTCGGTAGAGGAAAAGTTATTGCATTCTTTGGATGTAGTAAGAGCAGTTAAAGCTTATCTAAAAGCCACTGCTCAGATTCGTAGAACGGATACTTTGTTTGTTCTGCCGGAAGGCCCCAGAAAGGGTCAGGCAGCGTCAAAATCTACTTTAGCCAAGTGGATTCGACAGGTCATAATACAAGCCTATGGCTTGAGAAGGAGACCGCCTCCGTTCAAAGTTAGGGCGCACTCCACGAGAGCAGTTGGAACTTCATGGGCAGCGCATCACCAGGCCTCCCTGGCTCAAATCTGTAAGGCCGCAACATGGTCTTCAGTACACACGTTTACTAGGTTCTACCAGGTGGACGTTAGAAGTCAGGAGGATGTCGCCTTTGGGCGCAGTGTGTTGCAGGCCGCAAAAGATCCTCATGTCTGATAGCGCTCAGCTTATATATGGTGTATCCCCCCCCTCATTTGGCATTGCTTTAGGACATCCCATTAGTAATGACTATGTCGCTCTGTGTCCCGTGATGTACGAGAAAGAAAATAGGATTTTTATAACAGCTTACCTGTAAAATCCTTTTCTTGGAGTACATCACGGGACACAGAGCTCCCGCCCCTCTTTAGGGACACTTATTGCTTTGCTACAAAACTGAGGTGCTCCCGGATGGGAGGGGCTTATATAGGGGAGGGTACTTCCGGTTTTGGAAGTTGCCAGTGCCAGCACCTGACGGTATCTATATAACCCACATAGTAATGACTATGTCGCTCTGTGTCCCGTGATGTACTCCAAGAAAAGGATTTTACAGGTAAGCTGTTATAAAAATCCTCTTTTCTCTGCGTAACATCATCTTTCATATTTTACAAAAAAATTGGGCTAACTTTACTGTTTTGTTGTTTTTTTTAATTCATGAAACAATTTTTTTTTTCATAAAAAAAAAAAAAAGGCGTTTGAAAAATTATTGCGCAAATACCGTGCAAGAAAAAAAGTTGCAACGACCGCCATCTTATTTGGGGGTTCTGAGTAATTTTCTAGCAAAAGAATGATGATTTGTACATGTAGGAGAGAAGTGCCAGAATAGGCCCAGTATTGAGGGGGTTAATGATGGCAAGTTGCTTCTCCTTGGAATCCATTATTTACCTGCAATGGGCAGAAATGTCCCTCTCTAGATGTGCAAAGCTGGTAGAGACACCCCCAAAAAGACTTGTAGAGAAAGGGGGTTCTACAAAGCATTGACTCCGGGGGGCGCCATACAAATGCCCCCCCCCCCCCACACTTTTCACATTTATTTGTATTATTTATCATTTTCCTTCCACTTCACAATTATGTGTCACTTTGTGTTGGTCCATCACATAAAATACATTTAGGTTTTTGTGAAAAATTTCAAGGGGTATGAATACTTTTTCAAGGCAATTTACAAATCTTTTCCCTTTTCATTTCTATTTGAAATGAAAAGCAACTCACTGTGTTTGGACCATTCATGTGAATTAAATGGAGGTCCATGCTTTGGCCAGTTGATTGGAGGTTCATGCTTTGTTTCTGGTCGCAGGTTTCCAGTAACACCAAAAAGATAAATAAAGCCAAGCGGATTCTGGAGAAAGCCAAAGCCATTCAGCAGAACATGTCCAGAGCCGAGACGCCGCAGAGGAGGTCTGCTCGCCAACAGAAGCGCCTCTCACAGGTACCACCCCACCCCCTCTCCGCACCCCAATCTTGGCTGCAACTGAATATGCTAGCACGCCTTGGTATATGTCGGTATCGTTTTATTTCTATTGTAGGAATGTATCATCATAGATGACACCAGTAAGACCCCCATCAGAAAATCTAAGGAGAAGAAGAGAAATCTCCGGAGCTTGAATGATGTTCTGGGGAAGAAAAAGAAGACAAAAAGCTTGGCTTTAGGTGATGTCCAGTTCCTGCATACAGGCATTGTCTGTCAGGTGGAGGAGTGTGTGTCGGTGGGCGGGCAATCAAATGACGGTCGGTTTTGGGCGGGCGCTGATGTGTCAGTGGGTGGGGCGGGCATTTATGTGTCGGTCAGTGGGTGGGCAGGCGTTGACGTGTCGGTGGGTGTTCGTTGATGATTTGCGGTTGTTCGTTGACGTGTCGGTGGGCGGGCGGTTGTTCGTTGACGTGTCGGTGGGCGTAGGCACGTGTCGGTGTTGTGCCTGCTCAGCCGCCATCACCAGTCTAATCCTCTGGGATCTGCACGTGTCGGTGGGCGGGCGGTTGTTTGTTGACGTGTCGGTGGGCGGGCGGTTGTTTGTTGACGTGTCGGTGGGCGGCCGGTTGTTTGTTGACGTGTCGGTGGCTGGGCGGCCGGTTGTTTGTTGACGTGTCGGTGGGCAGCCGGTTGTTTGACGTGTCGGTGGGCGGCCGGTTGTCCTCGTTTCTTCTCCCTGGAGATCCTCCCCTTTCTGCTTTCTTTATGAATGATGGGAAATGTTTTTTTTTTAACCTCCAGACTTCTTTTTAATTGCTAAAAATTCAATGTCATTTTTCTCAAAGGTCAAAAGAAAGAGGTGAAGAAGAAAACTCTGAAATGTGCCGTCATTTCTATTGATGATGGGTAAGTACGATCCTCGAGCCCCCTCCTCTCCCCCTCATTTCACGGTATTGGTGATAGGTGGGTGACCTGTCTGTCCATGTGCCATACTTCACCGATTAGGCGCTGGCTCTGCCACCTTTCTTGCAGTTCTAGGAGATGGATGCTGGAGGCCTGTCAGGTGGTTAAACATACGAATACTCCAAACTATCACCAGGTGACATACTACTACATCCCTAATTCTTTCACTGGTTATACCGGGATGATTCCCGCAGCTGCAGACGCCGTCCTGGTATCCCTTTTTTATTTATTTTTTTACAGCCGGCGGAGCACTTTCCTGTAAAAGCCACCCTAGCGGCCCTCCCTGGCTCTCCCATCCCACCGGGGAGCCCAGCACTGCAGCCGGCAATTCGGCTGGCTGACCACAGAGCTGATTGGGGGCCAGAGCGACCCGATCATCTCTATGGTCTAAAGCATCGGATCCGATCGGTCTTGGGCTGAGGAGACCTCTGGGGTCTAGTAGTCTCAGTAAAGAGGACCTGTCACTGCCTATTGTCATGACAAGGGAGGTTTCCATTCCTTGTGAGAACCATGAAAGTGATCCAAAAAAAATAAAAATGTAAAGGTACAATGTAAAAATAAAATAAATTAACCGCTGCAGTTTGGCTCCCCTGCGCGAGCCTTCGTAGCTGTACGTCGGCTCTTTAAGACGTCTCGGGCAGCGCACTCCGCCGGGTGTCCTCGAGCCGATGCGTGTGCCCGACGGGCGCCAAGGCTGCCAGGCACCCGCGATCGCTCGTGACACAGAGAGAGATCTCGGTTCTCGTGTGTGTGTGTGTGTGTGTACGCATAAATCCCAGTTCTGTCAGGAGAGAGATTGTGTGTTCCTACTTAGTACGAACACCGATCTCTCTCCTCTAGTCAGCCACATCCCCCCCCCACCTCAGTTAGAACACACATAGGGAACACAGTTAACCCCCCCTGATCGCCCCCTAGTGTTTAACACCCTTCCCTGCCAGTGACTTTTACACAGTAATCGGTGGCTATTTATAGCACTAATCGCTGTATAAATGTCACTGGTCCCAACAGAGGTGTCAAAAGCTCTTGTATATCCCATAAGAAATAGGTGTACTGTAAAAATAAAACCAATTAACCTGCACTTTGCCTTTTGAAAAAAGAAGGATCACCGTTTTAATGTGAGGGGGGAAAAATAGAAGAAGAATTACTCCCAATGTTAAGGGGTCTGGGGCTCCTCCATGGAAAGCCGCTCGTGTATGCAGTATTGTATGTGGCCAGAGGTCCGGGGGCTGTGGTATACAGTACACAGTATGTGGTCAGATGTCCGGGGGCGCTGGTATACTGTATGTGGCCAGAGGTCCAGGGGTGCTAGTGTACAGTATACTGTATGTGGTCAGAGGTCCAGGGGCGCTGGTGTATGCAGTACAGTATGTGGCCAGAGGTCCGGGGGTGCTGGTGTACAATGTGTGGTCAGAGGTCCGGGGACGCTGGTGTATGCAGTACAGTATGTGGCTAGAGGTCGGGGGCGCTGGTGTACAGTATACTGTACAGCAGGGATATGCTATTAGCGGACCTCCAGCTGTTGCAGAACTACAAGTCCCATGACAGCCACAATCATGACACCCAGAGGCAGAGGCATGATGGGACTTGTAGTTTTGCAACAGCTGGAGTTCCGCTAATTGCATATCCCCGCTGTACAGTATGTGGTCAGAGGTCCGGGGGCGTTGGTGTACAGTACACAGTATGTGGCCAGAGGTCCGGGGGCGCTGGTGTCCAGTATGTGGCCAGAGGTCCGGGGGCGCTGGTGTACAGTATGTGGACAGAGGTCCGGGGGCGCTGGTGTATGCAGTACTGTATGTGGCCAGAGGTCCGGGGGTGCTGGTGTACAGTATACAGTACTGTGTGGCCAGAGGTCCGGGGGTGCTGGTGTACAGTATACAGTACTGTGTGGCCAGAGGTCCGGGGGCGCTGGTGTACAGTATACAGTACTGTGTGTGGCCAGAGGTCCGGGGGTGCTGGTGTACAGTATACAGTACTGTGTGTGGCCAGAGGTCCGGGGGCGCTGGTGTACTGTATACAGTACTGTGTGTGGCCAGAGGTTCGGGGGCCAAGTGTTTTCGAACGCGCGTTACACGCCCCAGTCACCCAGGTGAGGGTGTCTCCGGGAAGCGTTTGCAGGCACCAGCGCCCCCCAGACCTCTGGCCACATACTGTACACCAGTGCCCCGGATCTCTGACCACATACAGTACTGCATACACCAGCGGCTTTTACATGGATGAGCACCTTAACATTGCGAGTGTAATATATATATATATATATATATATATATATATATATATATATAGTGTGTGTGTTTTAAAAAAAAAAATTGCAAACCCACCCATTTTTTTTCTTTAGAGCAGGGGTGTCAAACTCCATTTCATTGTGGGGCCGCATCAGCATTATGATTGCCTTCAAAAGGGCCGGTTGTATCTGTAAGATTAGATGTCATGCGATGTCAAGAGCCCCCCCACCATCAGAAGTTGAGTCCCCCACCCTCCCTTACATCACAGTGCACCCCCCTTTCCTTATGCTGCTGCTGGGAAGAAGCTGGATGCATTGCTTGAAAGCAGAAAGTACAGGGTCTGGGGGAGGGCTGGAGCTCTCCTGCAGCTGGAGAGCCGGATTCGGCCCGCGGGCCTTGTGTTTGACACCTGTGCTCTAGGGCCTCTGCTTTATAAATTAAAAAAAATTATAATATTTGGGGAGTTCTAAGTAAATTTTCTGCAAAAAAATATGCTTTTTTTTTTTTATGTATGTGAGAAGTGTCAAAAAAAAAAAAAAAGTGTGGTTTCAAGTGTTTAACCACTTCCCGTCCGCACTGATAAAAATTTCATTTCGATACAGTGTTGTATGACCGCGCAATTGTCATTCAAAGTGAGACAGCGCTTAAAGCTGAAAAATGGCCTGGGCAGGAAGGGGGTGAAAGTGCCCGGAATTGAAGGGGTTAAGTAAAACTATCAATAGAACACTCACATAGAGCAAGGTAGAACGCAGTATAACATCCACGAGCACCAAGCTCATTCCCGCACCTGTCAGCTAATCCTGAGGCGCATCATCACAGTCATGTGACTTCTGTAAAGGCAGAAGGTGCATTCTATCCCCCTGATGAAGTCATGTGACTGACGATACGTGTCGGGATTGGCTGACAGGCACACCGGAAGTGACACCGGAATGAGCTTGGCGCTCATGGATGTTATACTGTGTTCCACCTTGCTCTATGTGAGTGTTCTATTTGATAGTGTAGTATGTAAAAAATATATTTAAGTAAAACTATCTGGGCATTCTTCCCTCTGCATCTCCTTCCCCCTCTGGGTGAGTGTGAGATTACACTATAGAGGAGCCAGCATCTAGCACTTATTCTTGGGACAACAAGAGGAGGACCCATAAAGGAAATCAAGTTTTATAAAAGCCGCCAGTCATCCCTGTAAGGACCCCCCGAGGATATTGGAACCATTGGCTTTCCTATGCTGGTACCTGGTAAGGGGAGGGGCCACTCCACACAGAGGTGTCAATAATCATTTACAATCCACTTTTATTCTCCTTACCATTTTTGTATTTGTTTGCTGTCAGTGGTAATAGTCATAGTCTTGTCTAGTGCAGTGGTCATCATCTCCTGTCCTCAGGGCCCACTAACAGGCCAGGTTTGTAAGATAACTGGAATACATGGCAGGTGATATCATTTGCTGCTCAGTGATTGCCGTATTCTAGTCTGCATCTCCCCCAAGGTAATCCATGAAACCTGGCTTGTTAGTGGGCTCTGAGGACTGGAGTTGAGGACCTCTGGTCTGTAGAGAATCCTTACCGTCACTCCAGACCTATATAAGCCTGATGGTTGTGTTTTCAGATCGGACGCCTCGGAGAATTCTCAGGATGAGGAACAGTTCAAAGCCAAGAGAGAGTTTCTCATGAGTGGTTTACCGGATTCCTTAAAGCGCCACATCGCCAAAACCACCGCCCTGAGGGAGGCCTACGCTCTGTCCAGCCTGGACTTCCACAGCGTGCTTCATGTGCAGCAGAGGGATGGTGAGTCTCTCCACAAGGCTTCTCCTGAATGATGGTGATCGATGTACAGTGATTGTATGCAGACCTATTCTGTTTCTGACGTGCCTGTCTCTGATTGTGTTCTGTCCTGTGCTAAGAAGACCTGTCTGTATCTACAGGATGTGAGAAGTGGAATCTGGCCATGCCTCGTTGCCCTTTGTTGAAGGACCTTGTGCCGGTCTCTGTGGACCTTCCAGACGTCGCCTCCTTCACCATGTCCATTGGGGATTTCACCACCTGCTCCGTGTCTCTCGCTCTCCAACAGTTCCCTGACATGGTACGTGTGGTTGGGGAACAGGAAAGGACATTATAGGGACCGGGTTGTCTAAAGCCCCTTTCACCCATGCAGACCGTTTTTGTCCATTTTTCACTCCCTGTTGACAGATGAAAAATGGACATCCATGCATCTCTATGGAAAAACAGATAATCCATTTTCCGTCAACATCCGTTCTTTGGAATGGATCAAAGCCTTATTTTTCTTTGGTTTAAAAAAAACCAGAGGTAGATCTGTTTTTATTTATTTTTTTGCATGGAAAAAATGGCTCCCGGACTCCAGTAATTAACGACTTCACATCCCACTCATTTTTATATACGAAGTCCGCAGAAGGGATCCTTCATCCTGGGCGGGTCTCATATGACGTCCTGGGCTTCCCGGGCCGTCTAGGGGGGCGTGCGTCGCTCGGGAGCCGGTGCACATGCCCGGCGGCCGCAATGTCCGCCGGTCACCCGCGATTGCCTGTTAACACAGCAGGACCGTGGATCTGTGTGTGTAATGATGGGGTGTAAACACACAGATCCACCTCCTGTCAGGTGAGAGGAGACCGATGGTGTGTTCCCAGTACAGAGAAACGCCGATGGGTCTCCTCCGCTTGTGAGTCGTCCCCCCCCCCCCCCCACAGTTAGAATCACTCCCTAGGACACACCATAAACCCCTTGATCACCTAGTGTTAACCCCTTCCCTGACAGTCACATTTATACAGTAATCAGTGCATTTTTATAGCACTGATCGCTGTATAAATGTGAATGGTCCCAAAAAAGTGTCCGATGCAATATCGCAGTCACGATAAAATACGCTTATTGCGATATTTTTGGTAAAAAAAATAAAAATGTAGAAGCATGCATATCGGCCTAAACTGAGAATTTATTTATTTTTTTTTACAAAAAAAAATTGCGATATTTATTATAGTAAAAAGTACAACTTTTTAAATTTTTTTATTTATTTTTTTCACATTTTGTTTTGTTTATAGCGCAAAAAATAAGGCCTGCAGAGATGATCAAATACCACCAAAAGAAAGCTCTATTTGTGGGGGGGGGGGGGGGGACATAAAAATTTAGTTTGGGTACAATGTTGCATGACCGCACAATTGTCATTTAATGTACGACGGCGCTGAAAATTGGCCTGGGCAGGAAGGGGGTGAAAATGCCCGGTATGGAAGTGGTTAAAGTGGTTGTAAAGGCAGAAGGTGCATTCTATGCACTAAAGTGTTTGTAACCCTGAAAAGAAAAAAAAAAAAAAAAGTTATCCTCTTTCTTTATAGCAGATAACCTCTGGAAGCTGGAACACCTGGCTGGTTCTGCCCTCCTCCTCCTGTAAACTGACCACGGTTTAGCATGGCTGCTGACCTGTGGCACCGTGGTCAGTTTACGTGCCTCTGTCATCACTGTGCTCTCCCCCCCCCCTCCTCTCCCTGCCTGTCAGCTCGGGAGTCTGTGTCTCTGTCTCGGGGTGTGTGTGTGTCGCTCTGAATTGTGCACAACACTGCCCCCTAGCCAGCTGGCAATGCAGAGCGACTGGAGCATTGAATTGCTCCGGCTGGTCTGATTTGATTGAAGGCCCATAAACTTCATTTGTTTTCTTTTGTTTTTGTTTTTAAAAATGTGACTGAACTGAGTAACCAAACGGTCCGCATGTGGGAAAGGGGCCTAAAGAAATTTTGTCACACTGGTGGTTCTTCTTCCTTCTCCGGTCATTGGCGCTCCCTCACTGACTGGAATGCTGCAGAACTTTTCCAGGTAGGCTGGGTTCACATCTATACAGGTCTGGTTTTTAAACGCTTTCCATTCAGGTGCGATTCAGATGCAAATTTGACACTTTAAATCTCACCTGAACCACACTGAAAAAAGTCGAAGGACCGTTTTTCATTTGCACCGCAACCGGCCCGCATTTATGTGAACCAGTGTTCTGCCGAGCTGGTTGCGCCTATCGATATGGTTCCGAGCTCGACTGCGCAGGCGCGATCCGAGGTGACGGAATTCTCCGAGCATGAACAGCTGTTCGGCAGCTGTAGACGCGCTCGCTCCCGATGCTAGGGGAACCAGCTCGACAAGAAAGCGGCGGGGGCGGAGACTGGGACATGCCGCTCTCTGGGTGGCATTAAACAAGTTGATGGCCGGGTGACACGCCGCTCTGTACAGCAAGGGGGCGGATCAGTGAGTGTGCGCTCCCTGCAATGTTAGACCACAAGCCTAGAGATTTATATGTACAACACTCGCCCTATAGAGCAGTGTGTCAGTCTCCGCCCCTTGCGCCCGCTCATGAATTTTTTTTAAAAATACAGAGCAGCGTGTCACCCAGCCATCAACTTGTTTAATGCCGCCCTGTAGAGCGGCATGTCCCAGTCTCCGCCCCCACCGCTTTCTGCGCGGCGTGTATCCTCGAGAGCGAGCGCGTCTACAGCTGACAAACAGCTGTAGATGTTCGTAGATTTCCATGTGTTCCGAGTGCGCATGCGCAGTCGAGCTCGGAGCCATATCGATAGGGGAACTAGGTTGACAAGACACCGGCTCCGTTGAAAGCCAGTCTGGTTTACATAGTTAGTCAGGTTTAAAAAAGACACCAGTCCAACCATAAATAAATAAAATAATAATATCGTACAATCCCATATACCCAATTCTATACCCACAGTTGATCCAGAGGAAGGCAAAAAACCCCAGCAGAACATGATCCAATCTGCTACAGCAGGGGAAAAAATTCCTTCCTGATCCCCCGAGAGGCAATCAAGTTTTTCCCCGGATCAACTTTCCCTATAAATGTCAGTACCCAGTTATATTCTGTACATTTAACCATTCCCGGAGGGGTAGCAGTAATATTGGAAATGTCAGGTTTTACTATGCTACTGAAAAACCGTCTGTCTTTCATTGTCCTGACAATACAAATAGGTTGCCTTCTCGCCCACAGTGTGATCCCAATAGTGGTGGGCGGGGGGAACGAGGCCTTCACAAGTTTGTCCTACTCCTCTTCGATATACCCCCATTGAGAACTCCATTTCCTCCGACTCTCTACAGTTATATAACTCGTTCTTACCCCGGAATACTGGACACCGACCACACATACCTTAAGTTTATATGTAGGCCGTGATTCGTTCTTTATTCTAATCCCCTAGTAGAATCTGATATCTAGCTAGTTGCTAATGTATTCCCATATAAAGTCATATTATGGTTCACCTTTATTCTAGTTATACCTTGTTGTATGATTTTTTTGAAACCCATGTGGCCAATGTCATATCTCTGTTATTATGAAAACTTCAAATAAAATTCATTTGAAATAAATATTCTGTACATTTAGGAAAGAATCCAGACCTTTCTTATAGCAATCTACTGATCTGGCCAGATCCACCTCTGCAGGGAGTCTGTTCCACATTTTCACACCTCTTACTGTGAAGAAACCTTTCCGTATTTGGAGGTGAAATCTCTTTTCCTCTAGACGTAAAGAGTGTCCCTTGTCCTCTGTGATGACCGTAAAGTGAATAACTCAACACCAAGTTCACTATATGGACCCCTTATACATTTGTACATGGTGATCATATCCCCCCTTAATCTCCTCTTCTCAGGAGAGAATAAATTCAGTTCCTCTAATCTCTCCTCATAGCTGAGCTCCTCCATGCCTCTTATCAGTTTGGTTGCCCTTCTCTGCACTTTCTCCAGTTCCCCAATATCCTTTTTGAGAACTGGGGCCCAAAACTGAACTGCATATTCCAGATGTGGTCTTACTAATGATTTGTACAAATGATGTCTCTCTCTCTGGAGTCCACACCTCTCTTATACAAGAAAGGACTTTCCTCGCTTTGGAAACTGCAGCTTGGCATTGCATATCCTTCTCCACTACGGATCCCCCCCAGATCCTTCTCCACTACGGATCCCCCCCAGATCCTTCTCCACTACGGATCCCCCCCAGATCCTTCTCCACTACGGATCCCCCCCCCAGATCCTTCTCCACTACGGATCCCCCCCCCAGATCCTTCTCCACTACGGATCCCCCCCCCAGATCCTTCTCCACTACGGATCCCCCCCCAGATCCTTCTCCACTACGGATCCCCCCAGATCCTTCTCCACTACGGATCCCCCCCAGATCCTTCTCCACTACGGATCCCCCCCAGATCCTTCTCCACTACGGATCCCCCCCAGATCCTTCTCCACTACGGATCCCCCCCAGATCCTTCTCCACTATGGATCCCCCCCAGATCCTTCTCCACTACGGATCCCCCCCAGATCCTTCTCCACTACGGATCCCCCCCCAGATCCTTCTCCACTACGGATCCCCCCCCAGATCCTTCTCCACTACGGATCCCCCACCAGATCCTTCTCCACTACGGATCCCCCCCCAGATCCTTCTCCACTACGGATCCCCCCCCAGATCCTTCTCCACTACGGATCCCCCCCAGATCCTTCTCCACTACGGATCCCCCCCAGATCCTTCTCCACTACGGATCCCCCCCCCAGGTGCATGGCAATGTATGGCAGCGCAGCACATCACACTGCAGTACATTGCCATGAATAAAGTGTACATTTTGTACACTTCTAATATAGTTTTTGTATGGGGGGGGAAAGAAGGGGGGGGGGCCATGTGATGCACTGAATCGCACACCACACTGCCCCCTACTGCAGCCGGAGTTATTGAATCTCAAGCTGACCGGCACATTTTACAGTTAACCTCTTCACGCCGGCGGTATGCATACATGCGACCTCTCGTGGGTGGGTCTCAATGCCGAGCAGGCAGTTACCAGCGGCTAACCACTCCCAATCTATACTTGCGATCGGGAGCTTTCCAATCATCTGACTCCTGTCAGTTGATCATGGTGGTCACATGATCAGAAGCCCCGCCTCCCAGCATCGGAAAGGCACCAGCATTAAAGCGTTTAAACCCCCCCCCCCAAAAAAAAATAATGTTAAAGCAGATTACACAGCACGGTGCTTGTGCTATGTAATCTGCCCTCCTCTAAACCTACCACTTCCTGTATGGCCTCTCTAATCAGACCACGATAACCAGGGCAGCTCCGCTCTCTGTGGTCAAAGTGCCTCCCTCTGTGATAGGCTGCTATCCCCTCTGCTCTTCAATCACCCCCTCCTTCCTCCTTGTCAGCGCCTCTCTGTCCTTCTCTAAAATATACGTTTTGTCACTGCCAAGCCTCTCTATTAGAGGCTGGCATAGCACACTGTGTATGTTTTATTTAAAAACAAGCGCTGTATATCAGCTGTCTTCAGGCCGGTCACGTGACTCGTGGCCGCTTTACAGCTCCGATGGGCGTCTTCTGCGGAGGAGACGAGCGGCCACGTGATCTCCCTCTGATGTCGGAGGGAAATCACGGCCCCTCCCACAGAAGACATCTATCAGAGCTGGAAAGCGGCAGCGAGTCACGTGACCGGCCTGAAGACCGCTGATATACAGTATTTACATTGTTCGTTTTTAAATAAAACATACAGTGTGCTATGCTAGCCTCTAATAGAGGGGAGGGGCATAGACTTGGATAGATGCCTTAACTAACACTTTAAGGCTTGTTTCACACTGCTGCCACGGCAGATTCATACGACTTTTCCCTGCGACATCCTTCCGACTGAGCTAAAATCTCATATAAATCAGACAAAAGTAGTGCAGGAATCTTTTCTAAAGTCGGAGTGACTCGTCTAGTATCGGTAAAGACGGCTCTCTTGGGGAAACATTGAATTTGACATGTCATGTGACTTGGGGTCTCACAGGTTGCAGCAGCATGAACCACGCTTAAGGGGTTAAAGTGACACTAAAGGTTCGTTTTTTTTTTTTTTTTTTTTTTTTAACCACTTCAGCCCCGGAGGATTTGGCTGCCAAATGACCGGATCACTTTTTGCGATTCGGCACTGTGTCGTTTTAACTGACATTTGCGCGGTCGTGCGACATGGCTCCCAAACAAAATTGGTGTCTTTTTTTTTTTGCTCACAAATGGAGCTTTCTTTTGGTGGTATTTGATCACCTCTGCGGTTTTAATTTTTTGCGCTATAAACAAAAATAGAGCGACAATTTTTGGGAATTTTTTTTTTTTTTTTTTTTTACTAATAATGGCGGCGATCAGCGATATATTTTTATTTTTTGTTTTTTTGACTGCGACATTATGTCGGACACTTTTGATGCTATTTTGGGACCATTGTCATTGATACAGCGATCAGAGCTTTAAAAATTGCACTGATTACTGAATGACACTGGCAGGGAAGGGGTTAACCACTAGGGGGCGAGGAAGGGGTTAAGTGTGTCCTAGGGAATGATTCTAACTGGGGGGGGGGTGGGGTACCAGTCACACGACACTGATCACCGCTCCCGATGACAGGGAGCAGAAGATCAGTGTCCTGTTACTAGGCAGAACTGGGAGATGCCTTGTTTACACTGGCATCCCCCCGTTCTGCAGCTCCATGACACGACTGCGGGACACCGGCGGACCGCGGGCAGGGGCGCACGCACCCGCACAACGCGAAATTCAAAGCGACGTGTGTGTGTATATATACGGTGCTTTGCGCAGCTGTGCCATTCTGCTGACGTATAAGTGCGTGACATGGTCGGCAATCGGTTAAATAACAAACCTGTCATACTTGCCTCCCCTGTGCAGTTTGTTTTGCACAGAGTGGCCCAGAACGCCATCTTCTAGGGGCCTCGGCGGCTCCTCCCCGCATCAGATAACCCACTAGAAGCGCTCTCCTGGGGGTGTTGCCTTGTTGGCGCGCTCCCGAGTCCAGCCTTTTGGCATCCATAGCTGCCGAATGCGGGACTTGGCCCCTCCCCCTCCCCCCCCCCCCCCCCGGCAGCCGCGTCTTTGGATTTGATTGACAGCAGCGGGAGCCCATGTCTGCGCTGCTATCAATCTATCCAATCAAGAGCCGAGAACCCCGGGCAGAGAGACGGCGCCTCCTCGCCGTGGAACATTCCAGGGCTCCGGTAAGGAGAACAGGGGGGCCGGTGACTGCAAGAGGTTTTTTCACCTTAATGCATAGGATGCACAAGGGTTTACAAGCCCTGTAATGTCTGAGGAAACACGTATACTTTATTAACCAATAACAGAGTTCTGCTTTCCTGTAGGTGAGTAGAAGACCTGCGTTCTCAGAAGTCATTAGAGAATGCCTCCTGGAGGAGATCCGGAGCTACAACCCTCAGTTCCCAGTCAGACGCTTCTTCACCCAGTTCCTGAAGAAGCAAAAAGACTACCTGGCTCTACAGGACACCAATAAATCCAGTGTGTACCCTGCCGACATGGGGGGGGGGGGGGGTATGGGGGATCATTGCTGATTAAACACTACAAGCCAGAAATATCTTCCTTTCTACCTCTCAGGTGGGCAGCAGCCGGACAGAAATCCCACAATAGAGGAGGCTGAGAATGGGGCCAAGCCGAAGGGAAAGGACTCGCTGGGCCTGAAATCTAAGAAGAGGAAAGGGGTCCTTACTAAGGCTGAGCCGGAGGGGGAGGAGCTAGCTGGTAAATCCAGAAAGAAACGTCTGTCCAGGGGGTCTCTGAGGAGGAATGCTCCACCTGAGGAACCCGATGTCATCGTCATTGAGGAGGAGGCGGTGACCGCTGCACCAGATACACAAGGTAATTTAAAATACAGTTTTGAGTGAGGCAGGGGTCCCCACTTTTTAAACAAAGGGCCAGCTTACTTTCCTTCAGACTTTCAGGGGAGGCGGACTGTGGTCAGGGGGAGTAAAAAAAAAAAAAAAATGACATGGCGCCTGTGGTCAGTAGGAGGGATTTTTGGCCCCATAATGGGTATTCGTGATCGGAATAGTGCCCCATCATTGGTATCAAAAATCTACATCCCCTCTATTGGCTCAGCGAGTGTGGGTATAGGTACCCTGATGCCAGTATAATCATGGCGCAGCAATGCTCTCCTCCCTGGGATGGGTAGTCTGACCAGATCACATGGTGCCTACAGATGCCATCACCTCCAAATGTAGCCAGAATTATCCGACACTTGTGAAGCCACCAGATTTTGTCTGACAAATCTCTGTTGATTTACCAAAATAGGACAGAGGTGGAACTGCTGCTCCGAATAAAACAAGTACAGTGGAACCTCAGATTGCGAGTAACGCAGGTAACGAGCGTTTCGCAATAAAAGCACTGTATTTTAAAAATCGTAACTCGGTTTGTTAGTGTTGTCTCGCAAAACGAGCAGGATTCAGGCAAAAGCGGTGTGCAGTACCGCGCTTGGCGTGAGGTGGGGGGGGGGGGGGGGAGAGCCGATCGGAAAGGCCCTGGCAGTGAAGGGGGTAACCAGTAGGGGGCGCTGAAGGGGTCAAGTGTGTCCTAGGGATGTGTTCTAACTGTAGGGGGGATGGGCTACGTGTTACACGACCCTGATCACTGCTCCCGATTACAGGGAGCTGTGATCAGTGTCTTGTCACTAGGCAGAACATGGAAATGCCTTGTGTACATAAGCATTTCCCCGTTCTTCCTCTCCGTGAGACGATCTCGGGACCCGCGGTCAGACTCGCAGAGTCCGCTCCTCCATCACTCCTGCCCATTGAAATAAATGGGCACCACTGCTGAAATGCCTGCAAAGGGGGGGAGGTGTGTTAAATTAGTTCCTGGAAGGTATGATCAGGAAAACTCTGATTTCTGTGTCTCAGGTCCGGTGTGGGAAGACGTTCTGTGGACGGAGAAGTACCAGCCGCAGAGCTCCAGTGAGCTGATTGGAAATTCTGTCGCCATCGGGAAGTTGCACAGGTAATATCGGGGGGGGGCCTTTGTGTCTCTCATGAGCCGTGGCAGTGCGGTCCACGGCCTCATTGTAACGTGTGTGTGTGTGTGTGTGTGTGTGTGGTTTTTCTTTTTCTTCTAGCTGGCTAAGAGATTGGAAAACCCGAGCTGAGAAGGAGGAGAAGACTCAAATGCAGAAGACGGAAAAAGACAAGAATGGTAAGATCCGGAACACTCACACACAGCAGACCATCGATGTGTTCCTTGTTTAATGTCCTCTCCTTATTGGTCAGACACTTGGGACCAGGATGACTTCAATGGTGAGGACAGTGATGAAGACTCCCTGTGTAACACCATGCTTATCACTGGGCCGCCAGGTGTGGGGAAGACGGCCGCAGTGTACGCCTGCGCTCAGGAGCTCGGATTTAAGGTTTGTACTGTTCTATGAAGTCTCGGCCAGGTCTGCACATCCGTGTGTCGGCATATAATGCGTGCGGTTTCTCCTCCCTCCAGGTGTTTGAGGTGAATGCTTCCTGTCAGCGCAGCGGGCGGCAGATCCTGGCGCAGCTTAAGGAAGCAACGCAGTCTCACCAGGTGGACCAGCAGGGAGTCAATGCACACAAGCCGTGCTTCTTCAGCAGCTATAGCTTGGGCAAATCTCCCAGTATGTATATCAATCTCCCCAGTCTGTATATCAATCTCCCAGTCAATCTCTGTCTGTATATAAATCTCCCCAGTATGTACAGTATATCCTCTCCCCGGTATGTATATAAATCTCCCAGTATGTATATTGGAGATGACTAAATCGGGAGACTGGGCGCGGGGTGATTGGGCTTTGTTTTCATTGGAAGGTTTCTTTATCCATTTTCAGGAAAGATACATTCCCCGAAGGCCGTAGTGTCTTCTCCCAGGAAGCCTCCGATGTCACCCAGAGGAGGGAAGAAAGGCCTGGCCCCCAAGTCACTGGCCAACTTCTTCAAAGCGGCACCAAAGCAGAAGAGTGAGGAGAAGAAGGCAGCACCAGACCCTGGCAAAGGTATTTGTTCTAGCTCCCCGAACAGAGATGTATGTGCTCACATTCGCGTTGTCATTGATTGTCCACCAGCAATGTACTTGTAAGTCACTTGACTTTGAGTAGTTGTACCGGGATGATGGCCAGTATTTTTTTTTTTCTTTATCGTACACCACGGGACACAGAGCCAATCATTACATAATGGGTTAAGGGTCACCAGCGGTGATTGGACACTGGCACAACCAATGGAAGACAGTTCCCCTCCATATAACCCCTCCCATCAGGGAAGTACCTCAGTTTTTTCGCCAGTGTCGAAAGGTGTTGGACGCGTTAGGAGGTGCTAAAGGAAAGCTCTGCCATAGAGACCCTCTGGGGGTAAAAGAGCTATGCTTTCGGATCCATCCAAGACGCCTACAAGTTAAGCCAAACCTGGATGGGATCCGGGCCTCACCCATGAGGCATCGCCTGTAATGTCTCTCTTCGGAGGACTGGGCTCTAGGATCCAGCACTTTCGCTAAAGTCCTGGTAAGAGTCTTGTACAAGGCCCAGGGGAGAGGTATCCTTTAAATAGGAACCCATATCCCTGAAGGTTGGCACACTTAGCCCGCCGTGAGGGGTGAAGTTTGGTATCTGTCTGAAATTTTTCAGCAGAAAAAACCTGCGGCGAGGATAAGGTAAGATTAGAAGGTCCAAAACTAGGTTGGGGACCTTTCCCAAAAAAAAAAAAAAAAAAAAAAGTGGATGTCTTCTCTTTTTCCACCACTGGGGGGAGTAAAGAGCTGAATTTAATCTCACCTCACTCTGTGCAGTGTCGGCTTCGGCGAAGACACTGCTCGTCCCTCCGCTGCTGAGCTTGCTTGGGGCACCCCGCTCCTCCTTTCGGTGGCCGACCAGACACCTGTAGATGAAGGTAAGGGGGAGAGTCCACTCTCACTGTAGCCACCACCATAGCGCTAGGAGCCGCGCGCTGCGCTTTATCGGAGGGGGGGGGGCCGAAGGCGTGCGCGGGCACGTAGGCGCGCGCAGGCACGGGAAAACGGCGCCAAATTTAAAAATCTGTCAGTGTGCAGAGCACTGCAGAATCAAGCAAGCTCGTTAGTTCTCTTGTTCCTGGCAGAGAAACACAGCAGTTATACAGGGACGTAAGACTCCATGTGGTTGGACTGGGTACTTCCTAGAAGACATCCATGTTATGCATAGCTGTGTGTCAAAGTTGCGTACTTTATGTAAATTGCTAAACTAAGCACGGTAGTGAATGCATTTAGGTACCTTGTATTTTGTCTAAACAGTAAGCCTTCCAGGGGAAGTAATGCGGACAAAAAGAGATAAAAGAGCACCGCTGCCTGAGACAGGAGGCTCTAGCTGTGCCGACTCGGTACCTTCCTCTCCTGTGTTGCCAAATGCACCTGTACAGGATGAGCCATTACCTCTGTCAGGTATGGCGGCTTCCCCAGTGAAGCCTGGGCCTGCATATGTCACTGAGGACACCCTGTCAGCAGCCCTGAATAATCTGGAGGAGAAAATTGCTACCTTGATCGCTAAGTCCTCTAAAAAGGACAATAAGCGAAGCAGATCTCCTCCAGTATTGAACCTCCCTTCAGAAGTACTTGAGGAGGAGGAGGAGGAGGAGGATGAGGAGGAGGCTACATCTGCAGAGGATGAGGAGTCAGACGGATCAGGGATATCGGATGAGCCTTTCTCGGTATCCCAGATTTTGAAGTCACAGGTACAATGTTATGCAGGAACAGTGCGATCTGCGTTTAAGTTACCCTCTTCGGAGGTAACTTAAATCATCTGTCTCCTCCCTAGGGTCATTAAGATCCCCGCAAGGTGCATGCTCCTTCCCGGTTCATCCGTTACTAGAGGATTTAATGTACGCAGACTGGCAACATCCAGATAAGCGTTTCTCTCCTCCAAAAAAGTTTAACATTCTTTATCCTATGGAGGAAATTTTTTTAAAGAAATGGAGCCTGCCTTCGGTAGATGCGGCTATTTCTTGTGTAAATAAAAACCTGACATGTCCGGTGGATAATGTACAAGTGTTTAAAGATCCTTCTGAGAAGAAGTTGGAATCCCTACTGAAATCCTCCTTCCTTTTGGCCGGCTCAATTATCCAACCTGCAGTAGCAGCAGTCGGTATGTGTCAGGTCATCAGCCAACAGGTAAAGCAGGGGCTGAAGGAGCTGCCTTCAGAGCAGGCTAAAAATTGGGAGAATTTGCCTAAAGCCTTATGCTTCACAGTGGATGCCATGAGAGATTCTATCATACAGGCATCACGCCTTACACTCCAGTTGGTACACATGCGCAGGGTACTTTGGCTTAAGCATTGGTCAGCGGAGACCCCATGCAAAAGGCTGTTGGCAAGTTTCCCGTTCCATGGCGAACGCCTATTTGGGGAAGATTTAGAAAAATATATACAGAAGATATCAAGTGGTAAAACAACACTTTTACCTGAGAGAAAGAAAAACAAGAGGCCTTGTTTTAAACGCTCTCTCTCCCCAGCTCCCGGGAAATCGGACTCCAGCCAGTGGCGACGGCCTTTTCAACCGCCCACAAAAGCCAAGGGACAAGCTCAGAAGAACAAGAAGCCGTGGGGTGCAAGAGCTAATAAGCAAGCCCCCAAAACCTCTCAGTGAAGGGGCGCCCCCGCTCGGCCGAGTGCGGGGAAGGCTTTGTCAGTTCTCAGCGACTTGGCGGACAGAAACCCAGGACAAATGGGTGGTATCCACAATATCCTCAGGGTACAGACTGGAATTTCGAGAGATCCTATCTTCTCAATTCCAAAGTTCAAGGCTCTCCAAGGATCCACAAAAAAGAGGATCCTTCCTCAAAGGTTTGAATCACTTAATGGCTCAAGGGGTGGTTACAGAGGTACCCCAAAAAGAGAAAGGTTCAGGTTTTTACTCAAACCTCTTTGTGATTCCAAAGCCAAATGGAGATGTCAGACCCATCCTGGATCTAAAATCCCTAAATCGGTTTCTGAACGTTTTCCATTTTCGAATGGAAATGATCCGATCTGTGGTCGCCACTTTAAAGGGCGGAGAATTCATGGCGTCCATAGATATCAAGGACGCATATTTACACATACCCATCCTCCCCGCTCACCAAAGATTCCTAAGGTTTGCGGTAGAACATCGCCACTTTCAGTTTGTGGCCCTGCCATTTGGTGTAGCCACCGCGCCCAGAGTATTCACAAAGGTGCTAGCTCCTCTGTTAGCAAACCTGAGAACACAGGGCATTGCGGTAACAGCCTATCTAGACGATCTACTGGTAATAGATCAGTCAAAGGAGGGATTGGATCACGCTGTAGACACTACAGTAGGATACCTGGAGCATTTAGGATGGATTATAAACTTACAAAAATCCTCTCTCCAGGCCCAAAGAAGGATAGTGTACCTGGGCATGATCATAGATACAGCCCAAAACAGGGTATACCTGCCAGAGCCAAAGATACAGTCTCTGAAAGACCTGATCCACAAGGTCAAAGCAAGCAAAAGGCCATCTATTCGCCTTTGCATGAGGCTATTGGGGAAAATGGTAGCCTCCTTCGAGGCGGTCCCTTACGCCCAGTTTCATTCGAGACGGCTTCAATGCAATATTTTAGCCTCCTGGAACAGGAAGAGCCAAGCTCTGGATATACCCATGCGAATATCCTCACAAGTACGCCACAGTTTCAAGTGGTGGCTAGAGGCCAAGAATTTACGAAAGGGAAAGTGCTTCCTCCCAGTGTCCTGGAAGGTGGTAGCTACGGATGCCAGCCTATCAGGCTGGGGGGCAGTATTCGAAGAGGCTTCTACCCAGGGAACCTGGGCCAAGACTCAAGGGATCCTGCCCATCAATATACTGGAGATCCGGGCAGTATATCTAGCCCTCAAAACCTGGACACACAGGTTACAGGGATACCCTGTTCGGGTTCAATCCGACGATGCTACAGCAGTAGCTTACATCAATCACCAAGGAGGCACTCGCAGTCGGGCGGCCCAAAGAGAGGTGAACCGGATTTTTGCATGGGCAGAAGAGCATGTACCTTGCCTTTCTGCAATCTTCATTCCGGGGATAGAAAACTGGCAAGCGGACTACCTGAGTCGTCAGCAGCTGCTACCAGGAGAGTGGTCTCTCCACCCCGAGATCTTTCAGGCCATGTGTCTGAGATGGGGAAACCCGGATGTAGACCTGCTAGCTTCCAGGTTCAACAAGAAATTGGACAACTTTGTGTCCAGAACGAGAGATCCTCTAGCCTACGGGACAGACGCTCTAATAACTCCATGGAATCAGTTCTCACTGATCTATGCATTCCCTCCGATCCCTCTTCTACAAAGACTGCTTCGCAGGATCAAGGAGGAGGGAATACCAGTAATCCTAGTGGCCCCAAATTGGCCCAGGAGGCCTTGGTACACCCAGATCGTAAAGATGGCGATAGGAAGGCCCTGGAAGCTCCCACTTCGACACGACCTGCTGTCACAGGGTCCAGTATTCCACCCTTCCTTACAAAGGCTAAATTTGACGGCCTGGCTGCTGAGACCCACATTTTGAAAAAGAGAGGAGTCTCTGGTCCGGCTCTTTCTACGCTCATTAATGCTAGAAAGCCAGCCTCCAGACTCATCTATCATAGAGTCTGGAAAGCATACGTTTCCTGGTGTGAATCCAGAAGTTGGAATCCTCAGAAATATGAAATAAGCAGGATTCTTGCTTTTTGCCAGTTAGGAGTGGATATGAAATTAGCCCTTAGAGCAGATATTTGACCCTTGATGGTACTATCAGTCTTCTTTCAGAGACCATTGGCATCTCATTCCCTAGTTCGGACATTCATTCAGGGGGTACTGAGGATAAATCCTCCAGTCAGGTCTCCCTTGTGTCCATGGGATTTGAATTTGGTGTTGTCAGTGTTGCAAATGCAACCTTTTGAACCTATTCGCCATGTTCCTTTAATTATATTAAGTAGGAAATTGGCCTTTTTGATTGCTATAGCTTCTGCTAGGAGAGTATCAGAACTAGCAGCTATTTCTTGTAAAGAGCCTTATCTAAATTGTCACAAGGACAAAATTGTACTACGACCCCATCCGGCCTTTCTATCTAAGGTGGTGTCGGCTTTTCACTTGAATCAGGACATTGTTCTGCCTTCTTTTTTTCCAAACCCGTGGACGGCGGGGGAAAAGTTATTGCACTCTCTAGATCTAGTGAGAGCGGTAAAGGTGTATCTGCAAGCAACCGCTCAGATACGTAAAACAGATGTTTTGTTTATTTTACCAGATGGTCCCAAGAAGGGCCAAGCGGCATCAAAATCCACCATTTCCAGGTGGATTAGACAAGTAATTGTTCAAGCTTATGGTTTAAAGAACAGGACTCCTCCTTTTCCTGTTAAGGCGCACTCTACCAGGGCGATAGGTGCTTCATGGGCAGTGCATCACCAGGCTTCGATGACTCCGATCTGTAAAGCTGCAACTTGGTCTTCAGTCCATACATTTTCCAAATTCTATCAAATAGATGTGAAAGGACATGAGGATTCCGCCTTCGGGCGAAGTGTGCTGCAGGCAGCAGTATAGGGCTTCTGGTCCGCAAGCGGCCTGTTTGATCTGTGTCTCCCCCCCCTTCATATGAGCATTGCTCTGGGACGTCCCATTATGTAATGATTGGCTCTGTGTCCCGTGGTGTACGATAAAGAAAGTAGGATTTTTATAACAGCTTACCTGTAAAATCCTTTTCTTGGAGTACACCACGGGACACAGAGGTCCCCCCCTTCTTATGGGAACCTTACTGCTTTGCTACAAAACTGAGGTATTCCCCTGATGGGAGGGGTTATATGGAGGGGAACTGTCTTCCATTGGTTGTGCCAGTGTCCAATCACCGCTGGTGACCCTTAACCCATTATGTAATGATTGGCTCTGTGTCCCGTGGTGTACTCCAAGAAAAGGATTTTACAGGTAAGCTGTCATAAAAATCCTACTATTTGTTTCAGCCAGTGGTCGGCTTTCTTTTAAAATCAATTCTAGTGGCTAATTAGCCACTGGATTTCTTTTACAAGCAGCGGGAGGAGAGGTCCAACCACCTTCCGCAGCTTTCTTGGGCACTCCTGTCCCAAGTGTGCAGCCGGCGGTTTCACAGACTGACCAAAGAGCTGATTGGAGACTGGACTGGCTCTGATCATTTCTATGATCTAAGAAACCAAAAGCGTTTCATCACTTCCGGTGACGCCTTAGGGTTAAACGAACTCTTAGTGATTTGAAAAAAACTTCAGATCATACCGATTTTGTTATGACCTGACGCTTTTAAGGGCAGAAGAGAGATCCGGGGTCTAATAGACCTCAGATTTCTCAGTAAAGAGTACCTGTCACTGCTGTGACAGCAGGAAGGTAAAGTCACCTGGTTGCATCCAGGGGGGTAGATATATTTCTCCCAGATTCAGGCTTTATGCCGACTTATACAACTAGGGAGGGAGTTGATGAAGCCCAGCTGAGGCTAGTGGGCTCATGGATGATTCATACCTCTAGGGAGAGTGCTGGGCGTCGTGCAGGCAGGGAGTTGATGAGACCAGCTGAAGCTTGTCAGCTCGTTTAAGGCCTCTATAAAAACTCCCAGATTCATTAGGTGTTTGCTCATGCCTGGAACCAGACCTGTGTGGACTGTCTAGGGAGAGTGAACCCCTGTGCGGTGAGGCAAAGCCTGTGTGGCTATTTGTTTGGACATTTACTAAACCAGGGACTTAGGGACTAGGACAGCACCAGGCTGATCCCAGTTGTTAGTTAGGGAAACCTGCATGTTTAGTCAGAGGTCAAGCTGACCAGGATTTATTTTGTTTGTTTCTTTTTGCTTTGCTGTGTTTTTGTCACTGTAAATAGAGAAATAAACCGCACCTTTTGATCTTGAAAACCACAACCTCCGTCTGCTGGGCCTGTTTTTGTGTGGGGAGCCCATCCAGGGGGTCACACACACCCGCTACCGAGCTAACCCCCTCACAGTTGGTGGAGAACCAGTGGCAGTTTTTTTTTTAAGCCAGCATGGAGGAGATACTGAAACAGCTGGCTCTAGCAAATGCCAATCAACAGCAGACAAATGCAAGTTTGCAAAAGAGCCTTGCAGCTCAACAACAGAGCTTCGCAGCCCAGCAGCAAGCTCATCAACAGAGCCTTGCAGCCCAGCAGCAATCTGAGGCCCGCTTCATAGACCTGTTACAGAAGCAAGAGCAGAGACTACAACAAATGGAAGCAGTAATGCAGCAACGTCCGCAGACCAGTGAGGAAAGCCGTCCCACTAATACCGCGTCCTTTGGGGTGAGTCGTTTTTATTGACAAAAATGACTGGAGAGGATGATCCAGAGGTATTTTTGACCACATTTGAAAGGACTGCTGAAAGAGAAAAGTGGGCTGGACTGGTGGCTCCTCTGTTAACTGGTGAATCGCAGAAGGCTTACTATGACCTAGAGCCTGACCAAGCAAAAGACTATGTGATGCTAAAAGCTGAAATATTGGCAAGGCTGGGTGTCACCCTGGCTGTCCGGGCTCAGCGTGTGCATAACTGGACTTTCCAGCTTGGAAAACCCCCCAGGTCTCAAATGTATGATCTCATTCACCTGAGCAGGAAGTGACTACAGTGTGTTTCAAGACCCCCAAAGGTACCCTCTCTCATCCAGTGGGGTTAGTATCTCAATTACCGCATGATGCCATTGTGGGAAGGGATTTTCCGAAGTTCTGGGAACTGTGGGATGATCCTGAGCCCCCCACTGGTGCCCCCATGTACCAGGAAGGTGATAGCCAGAACTCCTGTGAGAGTGGTGAGGACTCTCCAGAATTTCCCTTGTCAGTATTGGCAGGCGAGACTCAAGAAACTGGAGAGGAGCCCACCTCCTCAGACGAAAACCTACCGTCTGTGGAGTTTTCTGATCTTGAGGTTCACAGGGAAAATTTTGCCACAGAACAGTTAAAAGACCCCGCCCTAATAAAGGCACGGGAAAACGTAGTGGAAATAGATGGCGAGTTAGTGAACCCAGATAATACCTGCACTTACCCATACTTCAGCGTAGAGAAGGACCTACTGTATCGGGTGGCAAAAAGGGCAGAAGAAACCGTTGAGCAGCTTGTGGTGCCCAAACCTTACAGGAAGTTGGTGTTGGAGTTGGCCCATGGGCACATTCTTGGAGGTCATCTGGGGACAGAGAAAACCCGAGAGAGGGTATTACAGAGATTCTATTGGCCTGGGGTGATGAAGGACATAGAAAATTATTGTTCCTCCTGCCCTGTGTGTCAGAGGTCGGCCCCGATGCCACATTTCCGTAGCCCGCTGGTCCCTCTACCCATCATTGAGGTCCCGTTTGAGAGGATCGCAATGGATTTGGTAGGTCCTATAATCAAGTCCGCTAGGGGGCACCAGTACATATTAGTTATAATGGACTATGCCACCCGTTATCCAGAAGCGATCCCTCTCCGAAATACCTCGGCCAAAACCATAGCCAAAGAGCTATCTCTTGTTTTTAGCCGGGTGGGTATTTGTAAAGAACTGCTTACGGACCAAGGTACACCCTTTATGTCCCGGGTTATGAAAGAGCTGTGTAAATTGTTCAAAGTGACGCAATTGCGTACGTCTGTGTATCGCCCCCAAACCGATGGGCTGGTTGAAAGATTCAACAAAACCCTAAAACAAATGTTGAAGAAAGTGGTGGATAGAGATGGAAAGGATTGGGACTGTCTACTTCCTTATTTGATGTTTGCTATTAGGGAGGTGCCCCAATCCTCTACGGGATTCTCCCCCTTTGAGTTACTGTATGGGAGACACCCAAGAGGGCTGTTGGATATTGCCAAGGAAACTTGGGAAAGTGAGAGTTCTCCCCACAGGAGTGTGATTGAGCATGTCGCCCTGATGCAAGATCGAATTGCACAGGTAATGCCCATCGTGAAGGAACATTTGGCCCAAGCGCAGTTGGCACAGCAGAGAGTGTACAACCGTGGAGCCAAGACCCGTACCTTTTCCCCGGGGGATAGGATATTGGTACTTGTCCCTACGGTTGAAAGTAAATTCCTTGCCAAATGGCAAGGCCCCTACGAGATAATGGAAAAAGTGAGCGAAGTGAATTACAAGGTCAGACAACCAGGAAGGCGAAAGCCCGAACAGATCTATCATGTTAATCTGTTGAAAGCCTGGAGGGATAGAGAGTCCCTAGTCGCAGAAACTTGGTCACCAGCTCAAACTGGTTGCGTGATTCCGGAGGTTGGAATAGCAGCCACCTTGTCACAACCCCAACAACAGGAGGTTAAGGAGTTTGTGCTTCGCAACAAGGAGGTATTCTCTGAGCTGCCGGGACAAACATCTGGGGTAGAGCATGATATTATTACCCCGCCCGGTGAAAGGGTGAAGTTAAAACCCTATCGGATCCCAGAGGCCCGACGGGAGGCAATACGGGAGGAAATACAGAAAATGCTGAACTTAGGGGTGATAGAGGAGTCCCAAAGTGATTGGTCTAGTCCCATTGTGTTGGTGCCTAAACCGGATGGGAGCTGGCGATTTTGTAACGATTTTCGTCAGTTGAACAAAGTTACAAAATTTGACACCTACCCCATGCCACGTATAGATGAGTTGATCGACCGGCTGGGAACAGCCCGATACATGACGACTCTTGACCTCACAAAAGGGTATTGGCAAATTCCCCTGGCCAAGTCGGCCAAAGAGAAAACCGCATTTGTAACCCCAGACGGGGCGTTCCAATATAAGAGAATGCCGTTCGGGTTACAGAATGCGCCGGCCACATTCCAGCGGAAAATGGACCAGATACTGAGGCCCCATCGGAAGTATGCTGCGGCTTACCTGGATGACGTAATTGTCCATAGCACAGATTGGGCCTCACATCTGCCAAAAGTGCAAGCAGTCCTAGACTCTATCCGGGAAGCGGGGTTTACGGCTAACCCCAAGAAGTGTACCATTGGGCAGGAGGAGGCCAAATATCTTGGGTACACCATTGGCAGGGGAGTAATAAAACCCCAACTCAACAAAGTCGAGGCCATCCAGAGTTGGCCACGTCCCAACAGCAAGAAGCAGGTACGAGCCTTTCTGGGAATCGCTGGGTATTATCGGCGATTCATTCCCCACTTTGCTTCTAAGGCTGTGCCCCTAACCAACCTGACGAAAGGGAAAGGGTCGGTCATGATTAAATGGACCCCCGAGGCTGAGGCAGCATTCCAATTCTTGAAACAAGCCTTATGTAGCCAGCCAGTGTTGTACTCACCCGACTTCTCTAAAGACTTTGTCGTACAAAGTGATGCGTCAGATGTGGGGTTAGGAGCAGTATTGTCCCAGGTCTGGAACGGGGAAGAGCACCCAGTCATTTACCTCAGCAGGAAGTTGAAGTCCCATGAGGTAAATTACGCCACGGTTGAAAAGGAGTGTTTAGTGGTGAAGTGGGCTCTAGATTCCCTTCGGTACTATCTGCTAGGTAGGCACTTTGACATGGTTACGGATCACGCTCCGTTAAAGTGGATGGCTCAAAACAAGGAGACAAATAGAAGAGTGAATAGGTGGTTCCTGGCCCTACAGGAATTCAACTTCACAGTAAAGCATCGCCCTGGCGTTCAAATGGGGAATGTGGATGCTTTGTCTCGAGTACATGAATGCCTGATTGCTGGTGTTCCAACCCCAAGGTTAAAACAAGAGGGGGGGGGGGTATGTGACAGCAGGAAGGTAAAGTCACCTGGTTGCATCCAGGGGGTAGATATATTTCTCCCAGATTCAGGCTTTATGCCGACTTATACAACTAGGGAGAGAGTTGATGAAGCCCAGCTGAGGCTAGTGGGCTCATGGATGATTCATACCTCTAGGGAGAGTGCTGGGCGTCGTGCAGGCAGGGAGTTGATGAGACCAGCTGAAGCTTGTCAGCTCGTTTAAGGCCTCTATAAAAACTCCCAGATTCATTAGGTGTTTGCTCATGCCTGGAACCAGACCTGTGTGGACTGTCTAGGGAGAGTGAACCCCTGTGCGGTGAGACAAAGCCTGTGTGGCTATTTGTTTGGACATTTACTAAACCAGGGACTTAGGGACTAGGACAGCACCAGGCTGATCCCAGTTGTTAGTTAGGGAAACCTGCATATGTTTAGTCAGAGGTCAAGCTGACCAGGATTTATTTTGTTTGTTTCTTTTTGCTTTGCTGTGTTTTTGTCACTGTAAATAGAGAAATAAACCGCACCTTTTGATCTTGAAAACCACAACCTCCGTCTGCTGGGCCTGTTTTTGTGTGGGGAGCCCATCCAGGGGGTCACACACACCCGCTACCGAGCTAACCCCCTCACACTGCCTATTGCCGTATAGTCCCTGTGATTACCGATAAAACTGATTTTAAAATCATCTGGTTCAACCCATAAAAAGCATCGCCGCAAACGTCAGATCATGGACTTTAATCCCAGCACCAGACCTCCTCTGTACATCTAAAGTGGTGACCTGTAAAGGCTTTTAAAGGGCCGCCTATGGATAGTAAAGTTTACACCGTTTTGACACCGTTGCCCAGGCATACACAATTTTAAAGCATGACATGTTTGGTATCTATTTACTCGGCCTGATATCATC
This sequence comes from Rana muscosa, assembly GCA_029206835.1. NCBI lineage: Eukaryota > Metazoa > Chordata > Amphibia > Anura > Ranidae > Rana > Rana muscosa. The sequence continues at coordinate 331,786,188 of CM055128.1, forward strand.
TTTTATATTTTACTAAAGAATTGGGTTATGTATTGTGTTTTTGTGCATTAAAATGCAACTTTTTTTTTTATATTTTTTTCCAAAATTGCTTTTGAAAAACCGCTGTGCAAATATCATGTGCTATAAAGGATTGAAACGCCCACCAATTTATTCTCTAGGGCCTCTGCTTTTAAAAAAAATATTTAAAGTGATACTAAAGTCTGTTTTCTTTTCCTTTTTAAAAATAAAAAACCTGTTCTACTTACCGGCTCTGTAATGGTTTTGCACAGGGCAGCCCGGTTCCTTCTCTTCTCTGGTCCCCCACCGGCAATTCTGGCCCCTCCCCTATGCCCCCACAGCAAAAGCGGCTTGCTATGAAGGCAACTGAGCTGCTGCTCTGTGTGTCCATTCAGACACCGAGCCCTGGTTTGGAGGACACCCCCCCCCCCCCTCTCTCCTCATTGGCTCACTGACTTTGCTTAATGGCAGCGGAAGCCAATGGCGCCGCTCTGCCGTCTCAGCCAATGAGGAGGGAGACCAGCAGTCAAGGACACTCCTGCAACATTGCTGGATAGAGATGGGGCTCAGATAAGTATGAGAGGGGCTGCTGCATACAAAAAGCTTTTTTTATCTTAATGCAAAGAATGCACCTTCTGCCTTTACAACCCCTTTAATGTTTGGGGGGAGGTTCTATCAAAAAATACTGATTGTTGCATGTAAAGAAAAAGTGTCAGAAAAGGCACGGTCTCAAAGTGTTTGTCAGTCGATCACAGGAGGTCACCACTTCCAGGATACGCCGGTTGTTCGGGGTATTGGATTGTATGTTTATCATGTACGGCTTCAAAGTCCCTTTCCATAATAGCAGTCAGTGATCTTGGACCATATTCTTCTTCCCAGCAGTGTCCGGTGGGAAGACCTGTGAAAACAAAGTTGTGAAACCTTTCATCTCAGAGAAGGGGGCCGAGGAGACCCAGAGGAAGAGCGCCACCTCCCTTATTCTCTTCGAGGAGGTAAGTCGTGTGTCCGTGCCGTGTACAGACCGCCATGTGTCTCTGTGCCCAGGCTAGAAGGTGTCTGCACTCTTTTTTTCCAGGTTGATGTGATATTTGATGATGATTCCGGATTCCTAAGTGCAATAAAGACTTTTATGAGCACGACAAAGAGACCTGTCATTCTGACAACCAGCGGTAAGCTAAATTCCTTGTATGATAGAGTGCCCCCCCCGTATGATAGAGTGCCCCCCCCCCCGTATGATAGAGTGGCCCCCCCTCCCGTATGATGGAGTGCCCGCCCCATTTAGGCATCCACACTGCTCATCTGTTCATAATCAGCCAGGGATGAATAGAGGTGAAGGTATAAAGCCTACCCCTAGTTTCAATTAACTTTAAAAACATTTGTCTCCAAACAGTCTCTCAGCTCTGCTCAGTTATGCGGTGGTCCAAACAATTTTTTTCCTTTGCAAATACATGCGGCTGCTGTCAGCGCTGTATGCTGTATACAGTGCTGTGTTCCAGCAGCGGGTACGGGACTTCCCTTTCCTAGGAGAAAATTGGGTGGAGCTTAGCTCTGCCCAGCCACTCGCATGAAGGATTGTGTTTTTATGAATGGTTACAAGGCTTCCTCTGATTGGCAGAGATTGTGACCTCATCTACCCACCAGTTTTATGAAGATGTGATATACGCATCCTATTTTTTTTTCTCCCTTCTGATACTTCCGTCCAGTACTAGGTCTGACCTGGCCCCGTCTAATTCAGCCTTTCTTGTTGTGACAAGCGTT
>CM055128.1:331788042-331912151 GCA_029206835.1 Rana muscosa
GTCATGTTCTCTCCGCTACCCCCATCCCCAGAGAAGAGGGGTCCTGACACGTTCTCTCTCCACTACTCCCATCATAAGAGAAGAGGTGTCCTGCCATGTTCTCTCCACTACCCCCATCCCCAGAGAAGAGGTGTCCTGCCATGTTCTCTCTCCACTACCCCCCATCCCCAGAGAAGAGGGTGTCCTGCCATGTTCTCTCCACTACCCCCATCCCCAGAGAAGATGTGTCCTGCCATGTTCTCTCCACTACCCACATCCCCAGAGAAGAGGTGTCCCGGCACGTTCTCTCTCCACTACCCCCATCCCCAGAGAAGAGGTGTCCCGGCACGTTCTCTCCACTACCCCCATCCCCAGAGAAGAGGTGTCCTGCCATGTTCTCTCCGCTAACCCCATCCCCAGAGAAGAGGGGGTCCTGACACGTTCTCTCTCCACTACCCCCATCCCCAGAGAAGAGGTGTCCTGCCATGTTCTCTCCGCTACCCCCATCCCCAGAGAGGAGGTGTCCTGCCATGTTCTCTCTCCACTACCCCCATCCCCAGAGAAGAGGTGTCCTGCCATGTTCTCTCCGCTACCCCCATCCCCAGAGAGGAGGTGTCCTGCCATGTTCTCTCTCCACTACCCCATCCCCAGAGAAGAGGTGTCCTGCCATGTTCTCTCCACTACCCCCATCCCCAGAGAAGAGGTGTCCCCGGCACGTTCTCCCTCCACTACCCCCCATCCCCAGAGAAGAGGTGTCTCGGCACGTTCTCTCTCCACTACCCCCATCCCCAGAGAAGAGGTGTCCCGGCACGTTCTCTCTCCCACTACCCCCATACCCAGAGAAGAGGTGTCCTGGCACGTTCTCTCTCCCACTACCCCCATACCCAGAGAAGAGGTGTCCTGGCACGTTCTCTCTCCACTACCCCCATCCCCAGAGAAGAGGTGTCCCGCCACGTTCTCTCTCCACTACCCCCATCCCCAGAGAAGAGGTGTCCCGGCACGTTCTCTCTCCACTACTCCCATCATAAGAGAAGAGGTTGTCCCGGCATGTTCTCTCTCCACTACCCCCATCCCCAGAGAAGAGGTGTCCTGCCATGTTCTCTCTCCACTACCCCCATCCCCAGAGAAGAGGTGTCCTGCCATGTTCTCTCTCCACTACCCCCATCCCCAGAGAAGAGGGGTCCTGTCATGTTCTCTCCGCTACCCCCATCCCCAGAGAAGAGGGGTCCTGACACGTTCTCTCTCCACTACTCCCATCATAAGAGAAGAGGTGTCCTGCCATGTTCTCTCCACTACCCCCATCCCCAGAGAAGAGGTGTCCTGCCATGTTCTCTCTCCACTACCCCCATCCCCAGAGAAGAGGTGTCCTGCCATGTTCTCTCCACTACCCCCATCCCCCAGAGAAGATGTGTCCTGCCATGTTCTCTCCACTACCCACATCCCCAGAGAAGAGGTGTCCTGCCATGTTCTCTCCACTACCCCCATCCCCAGAGAAGAGGTGTCCCGGCACGTTCTCTCTCCACTACCCCCATCCCCCAGAGAAGAGGTGTCCCGGCACGTTCTCTCCACTACCCCCATCCCCAGAGAAGAGGTGTCCTGCCATGTTCTCTCCGCTAACCCCCATCCCCAGAGAAGAGGGGTCCTGACACGTTCTCTCTCCACTACCCCCATCCCCAGAGAAGAGGTGTCCTGCCATGTTCTCTCCGCTACCCCCATCCCCAGAGAAGGGTGTCCTGCCATGTTCTCTCTCCACTACCCCCATCCCCCAGAGAAGAGGTGTCCTGCCATGTTCTCTCCACTACCCCCATCCCCAGAGAAGAGGTGTCCCGGCACGTTCTCTCCACTACCCCCATCCCCAGAGAAGAGGTGTCCTGCCATGTTCTCTCCGCTACCCCCATCCCCAGAGAAGAGGTGTGTCCCTGCCATGTTCTCTCCGCTACCCCCATCCCCAGAGAAGAGGTGTCCTGCCATGTTCTCTCTCCACTACCCCCATCCCCAGAGAAGAGGTGTCCTGCCATGTTCTCTCTCCCACTACCCCCATCCCCAGAGAAGAGGTGTCCTGCCATGTTCTCTCCGCTACCCCCATCCCCAGAGAAGGTGTCCTGCCATGTTCTCTCCCACTACCCCATCCCCAGAGAAGAGGTGTCCTGCCATGTTCTCTCTCCACTACCCCTATCCCCAGAGAAGGGGGTGTCCTGCCATGTTCTCTCCGCTACCCCCATCCCCAGAGAAGAGGGGTCCTGACACGTTCTCTCTCCACTACTCCCATCATAAGAGAAGAGGTGTCCTGCCAAGTTCTCTCCACTACCCCCATCCCCCGAGAAGAGGTGTCCTGCCATGTTCTCTCTCCACTACCCCCATCCCCAGAGAAGAGGTGTCCTGCCATGTTCTCTCCACTACCCACATCCCCAGAGAAGAGGGTGTCCCGCACGTTCTCTCTCCCACTACCCCATCCCCAGAGAAGAGGTGTCCCCGGCACGTTCTCTCTCCCACTACCCCCATCATAAGAGAAGAGGTGTCCCGGCACGTTCTCTCTCCCACTACCCCCATCATAAGAGAAGAGGTGTCCTGCCATGTTCTCTCTCCACTACCCCCATCTCCAGAGAAGAGGTGTCCCGGCACGTTCTCTCTCCACTGCCCCCATCCCCAGAGAAGAGGTGTCCCGGCACGTTCCTCTCTCCACTATCCCCAGAGAAGAGGTGGTCCCCGCCATGTTCTCTCTTCACTACCCCATCCCGAGAGCCGACACCGTTCTCTCTCCCACTACCGCCATCCCCCAGAGAAGAGGTGGTCCTGGCACGTTCTCTCTCCACTACCCCCATCCCCAGAGAAGAGGTGTCCCGGCACGTTCTCCCTCCACCTACCCCCCATCCCCAGAGAAGAGGTGTCCTTGGCACGTTCTCTCTCCACTACCCCCATCCCCAGAGAAGAGGTGTCCTGGCACGTTCTCTCTCCACTACCCCCATACCCAGAGAAGAGGTGTCCTGGGCACGTTCTCTCTTCCCACTACCCCCATACCCAGAGAAGAGGTGTCCTGGCACGTTCTCTCTCCACTACCCCCATCCCCAGAGAAGAGGTGTCCCGCCACGTTCTCTCTCCACTACCCCCATCCCCAGAGAAGAGGTGTCCCGGCACGTTCTCTCTCCACTACTCCCATCCCCAGAGAAGAGGTGTCCTGCCATGTTCCTCTCTCCACTACCCCCATCCCCAGAGAAGAGGTGTCCTGCCATGTTCTCTCTCCACTACCCCCATCCCCAGAGAAGGGGTGTCCTGTCATGTTTCTCTCCGCTACCCCCATCCCCCAGAGAAGAGGGGGTCCTGACACGTTCTCTCTCCACTACTCCCATCATAAGAGAAGAGGTGTCCTGCCATGTTCTCTCCACTACCCCCATCCCCAGAGAAGAGGTGTCCTGCCATGTTCTCTCTCCACTACCCCCCATCCCCAGAGAAGAGGTGTCCTGCCATGTTCTCTCCACTACCCCCATCCCCAGAGAAGATGTGTCCTGCCATGTTCTCTCCACTACCCACATCCCCAGAGAAGAGGTGTCCCGGCACGTTCTCTCTCCACTACCCCCATCCCCAGAGAAGAGGTGTCCCGGCACGTTCTCTCCACTACCCCCATCCCCAGAGAAGAGGTGTCCTGCCATGTTCTCTCCGCTAACCCCATCCCCAGAGAAGAGGGGTCCTGACACGTTCTCTCTCCACTACCCCCATCCCCAGAGAAGAGGTGTCCTGCCATGTTCTCTCCGCTACCCCCCATCCCCAGAGAGGAGGTGTCCTGCCATGTTCTCTCTCCACTACCCCCATCCCCAGAGAAGAGGTGTCCTGCCATGTTCTCTCCGCTACCCCCATCCCCAGAGAGGAGGTGTCCTGCCATGTTCTCTCTCCACTACCCCCATCCCCAGAGAAGAGGTGTCCTGCCATGTTCTCTCCACTACCCCCATCCCCAGAGAAGAGGTGTCCCGGCACGTTCTCCCTCCACTACCCCCATCCCCAGAGAAGAGGTGTCTCGGCACGTTCTCTCTCCACTACCCCCATCCCCAGAGAAGAGGTGTCCCGGCACGTTCTCTCTCCCACTACCCCCATACCCAGAGAAGAGGTGTCCTGGCACGTTCTCTCTCCCACTACCCCCATACCCAGAGAAGAGGTGTCCTGGCACGTTCTCTCTCCACTACCCCCATCCCCAGAGAAGAGGTGTCCCGCCACGTTCTCTCTCCACTACCCCCATCCCCAGAGAAGAGGTGTCCCGGCACGTTCTCTCTCCACTACTCCCATCATAAGAGAAGAGGTGTCCCGGCATGTTCTCTCTCCACTACCCCCATCCCCAGAGAAGAGGTGTCCTGCCATGTTCTCTCTCCACTACCCCCATCCCCAGAGAAGAGGTGTCCTGCCATGTTCTCTCTCCACTACCCCCATCCCCAGAGAAGAGGGGTCCTGTCATGTTCTCTCCGCTACCCCCATCCCCAGAGAAGAGGGGTCCTGACACGTTCTCTCTCCACTACTCCCATCATAAGAGAAGAGGTGTCCTGCCATGTTCTCTCCACTACCCCCATCCCCAGAGAAGAGGTGTCCTGCCATGTTCTCTCCACTACCCCCATCCCCAGAGAAGAGGTGTCCCGACACGTTCTCTCTCCACTACCCCCCATCCCCAGAGAAGAGGTGTCCCGGCACGTTCTCTCCACTACCCCCATCCCCAGAGAAGAGGTGTCCTGCCATGTTCTCTCCGCTAACCCCATCCCCAGAGAAGAGGGGTCCTGACACGTTCTCTCTCCACTACCCCCATCTCCAGAGAAGAGGTGTCCCGGCACGTTCTCTCTCCACTATCCCCAGAGAAGAGGTGTCCCGCCATGTTCTCTCTTCACTACCCCCATCCCCAGAGCCGACACCGTTCTCTCTCCACTACCGCCATCCCCAGAGAAGAGGTGTCCTGGCACGTTCTGTCTCCACTACCCCCATCCCCAGAGAAGAGGTGTCCCGGCACGTTCTCCCTCCACTACCCCCATCCCCAGAGAAGAGGTGTCCCGGCAAGTTCTCCCTCCACTACCCCCATCCCCAGAGAAGAGGTGTCCCGGCACGTTCTCTCTCCACTACCCCCCATCCCCAGAGAAGAGGTGTCCCGGCACGTTCTCTCTCCCACTACCCCCATACCCAGAGAAGAGGTGTCCCGCCACGTTCTCTCTCCACTACCCCCATCCCCAGAGAAGAGGTGTCCCGCCACGTTCTCTCTCCACTACCCCCATCCCCAGAGAAGAGGTGTCCTGCCATGTTCTCTCCGCTAACCCCATCCCCAGAGAAGAGGTGTCCTGACACGTTCTCTCTCCACTACCCCCATCCCCAGAGAAGAGGTGTCCCGCCACGTTCTCTCTCCACTACCCCCATCCCCAGAGAAGAGGTGTCCTGCCATGTTCTCTCCGCTAACCCCATCCCCAGAGAAGAGGGGTCCTGACACGTTCTCTCTCCGCTACCCCCATCCCCAGAGAGGAGGTGTCCTGCCATGTTCTCTCTCCACTACCCCCATCCCCAGAGAAGAGGTGTCCTGCCATGTTCTCTTCACTACCCCCATCCCCAGAGAAGAGGTGTCCCGGCACGTTCTCTCCACTACCCCCATCCTCAGAGAAGAGGTGTCCTGCCATGTTCTCTCTCCACTACCCCCATCCCCAGAGAAGAGGTGTCCCGGCACGTTCTCTCCACTACCCCCATTCCCAGAGAAGAGGTGTCCTGCCATGTTCTCTCCGCTACCCCCCATCCCCAGAGAAGGTGTCCTGCCATGTTCTCTCTCCACTACCCCCATTCCCAGAGAAGAGGTGTCCCGCCATGTTCTCTCCGCTACCCCCATCCCCAGAGAAGAGGTGTCCGGGCACGTTCTCTCCACTACCCCATCCCCAGAGAAGAGGTGTCCCAACACGCTCTCTCCACTACCCCCATCCCCAGAGAAGAGGTGTCCCGGCACGTTCTCTCTCCCACTACCCCCATCATAAGAGAAGAGGTGTCCCCGGCACGTTCTCTCTCCCACTACCCCCATCATAAGAGAAGAGGTGTCCTGCCATGTTCTCTCTCCACTACCCCCATCTCCAGAGAAGAGGTGTCCCGGCACGTTCTCTCTCCACTATCCCCAGAGAAGAGGTGTCCCGCCATGTTCTCTCTTCACTACCCCCATCCCCAGAGCCGACACCGTTCTCTCTCCACTACCGCCATCCCCAGAGAAGAGGTGTCCTGGCACGTTCTGTCTCCACTACCCCCATCCCCAGAGAAGAGGTGTCCCGGCACGTTCTCCCTCCACTACCCCCATCCCCAGAGAAGAGGTGTCCCGGCACGTTCTCTCTCCACTACCCCAATCCCCAGAGAAGAGGTGTCCCGGCACGTTCTCTCTCCCACTACCCCCATCCCCAGAGAAGAGGTGTCCCGGCACGTTCTCTCTCCCACTACCCCCATCCCCAGAGAAGAGGTGTCCCGCCACGTTCTCTCTCCACTACCCCCATCCCCAGAGAAGAGGTGTCCCGCCACGTTCTCTCTCCACTACCCCCATCCCCAGAGAAGAGGTGTCCTGGCACGTTCTCTCTCCACTATCCCCAGAGAAAGAGGTCTCTATCTCTCTCTCTCTCTCTCCCCCCCCCTCTCTCTCCCCCCTCTCTCTCTCCCCCCTCTCTCTCCCCCCTCTCTCTCCCCCCTCTCTCTCCCCCCTCTCTCTCTCTCCCCCCTCTCTCTCTCTCCCCCCTCTCTCTCTCCCCCCCTCTCTCTCTCTCCCCCCCTCTCTCTCTCCCCCCCTCTCTCTCTCCCCCCTCTCTCTCTCTCTCTCCCCCCCTCTCTCTCTCTCTCCCCCCTCTCTCTCTCTCTCTCTCTCTCTCTCTCTCTCTCTCCCCCTCCCTCCTTCCTTCCTTCCTTCCTTCCCTCCCTCCCTCTCCCCCTCCCTCCATTGTGTCGTGTATGTAGAATCCGGTGATAATTTGTTTGCTGATTCTATGCTCTATTCTGTTTTTTTAGGGTAAAATCTGCAAACCTGAGGAGTCAGGGATGATAATTCGGCTGTTATCAGAGTTCCAATCCATAAACAAGGACTTCATATCCACCAATCTAGAGTACCTCCTGCCACTACCCCTGCGTGTCACAGAACCACAAGTCCCAGCCCCCTGTGAGGTCACAGAACCGGCTCCACCCACTGAGGATGACAACATAAAGATGTCGGCACAGATGAAGCGGAGGAGGAAGTTGGTGTTGCTCGATGACAGCGACTTGTTTGATAATGAATCCATTTCTCCAGATGAGAAGCCTCCTGATAAGAAGAATATTGATGAAGCTGCAGAGGAGAGCCGATCCAATATGGATGGAAAGTCGGGGAGAGCGGCCCCCCATAGGGCCCCTCTACGGAGGACACTGACCGGGGCAGAACTGAAATCCTCCAGCCTGGTCTTCACCTGCCTGGACTCTTTGGCCACCTTTGGTGATAATCTCTCCTATCTGGACTGCTGTACATGTCAGGCTGCTGGCCAGGAGGAAGCCTGCAATCTGAACTGGACAGAGAGTAGACTAAGGCATGGCCTTTGTGATAGCCTGAGGATAGAGATGGGGGATGGTATGATCGCACAGAGTGCGGGGGAGATCAGAGCGCACATAGAAGGCCTTGCGTTTCACAAGTGCTCCTCTCATCTCACTAAAGCCTTGGACACCTCGCTGGAGAAGTGCAGACAGGCTGGACGGGACCCAACGGAGGAGCTCACCCTGCATGTGTCCAATTCTCGGGAGGAGGTGTACTTCGGTCATCCCTTCACCACTACAAAGTAAGTGTTCCCAGTACCAGTGTTAATTTTGGCAGCAAATTTCGATTTAGTCTTAGTCTTAGGACTAAAATGGCATTTTAGATTTAGTCCTATTTTAGTCTTCTGCAATTGTTTTAGTTTTAGTCATATTTAGTCGACTAAATCTCCAGTACATTTTAGTCGACTAAAATCTAATGGGTGTAATTAAATTGTAATGCATTAGGTAACATTTCTCTACAATTTCCAAACTCATTATATACTGCTGGAGTGAAGAATCAAATCCGTTATTATTTATGGTATTGAGGTCTGAACATTTTGAAGTCAAATTTAAATTTAGTTTTAGTCTTTTGACTAAAATGGCATTTTAGTTTTTAGTCATCTCAATTGTTTTAGTCAACTAAAATAGTATTTATTTAGTCGACTAAATTAACACTGCCCTGTACTTGTCCGGTGTGGGGAGCTCTATGGGGTTTATTTACTAAAGGCAAATCCACTTTGCACTACAAGTGCAAAGTGCACTTGGAAGTGCAGTTGCTGTAGATCAGAGGGGGACATGCAAGAAAAATAAACAGAATTTTAGCTTCCACATGATTGGATGATAAAATCAGCAGAGCTTCCCCTCAGCTCAGATTTACAGCGACTACACTTCCAAGTGCACTTTCGGTGCAATTTCAAGTGCACCATGTCCGCAGTCTCTGACCATCTTCTGTACCATGTCCGCAGTCTCTGACCATCTCTTGTATCATGTCCGCAGTCTCTGACCATCTCTTGTATCATGCCTGCCGTCTCTGACCATCTCTTGTATCCCGTCTACAATCTCTGACCATCTCTTGTATCCTGTCTACAATCTCTGATCATCTCGTGTATCCTGTCTCTTGTATCATGTCTTCAATCTCTGAAGACATGATACAAGAGATGGTCAGAGATTGAAGACATGATACAAGAGACAGGATACACGAGATGATCAGAGATTGTAGACAGGATACAAGAGATGGTCAGAGATTGTAGACGGGATACAAGAGATGGTCAGAGATTGTAGACGGGATACAAGAGATGGTCAGAGATTGTAGACAGGATACAAGAGATGGTCAGAGATTGTAGACAGGATACAAGAGATGGTCAGAGATTGTAGACATGATACAAGAGATGGTCAGAGATTGTAGACATGATACAAGAGACAGGATACAAGAGATGGTCAGAGATTGTAGACATGATACAAGAGATGGTCAGAGATTGTAGACATGATACAAGAGATGGTCAGAGATTGAAGACATGATACAAGAGATGGTCAATCTCTGACCATCTCTTGTATCATGTCTACAATCTCTGACCATCTCTTGTATCCTGTCTACAATCTCTGATCGTCTCTTGTATCCTGTCTACAATCTCTGACCATCTCTTGTATCCTGTCTACAATCTCTGACCATCTCTTGTATCCTGTCTACAATCTCTGACCATCTCTTGTATCCTGTCTACAATCTCTGACCATCTCTTGTATCCTGTCTACAATCTCTGACCATCTCTTGTATCATGTCTACAATCTCTGATCATCTCTTGTATCCTGTCTCTTGTATCATGTCTTCAATCTCTGACCATCTCTTGTATCATGTCTACAATCTCTGACCATCTCTTGTATCATGTCTACAATCTCTGATCATCTCTTGTATCCTGTCTCTTGTATCCTGTCTCTTGTATCCTGTCTACAATCTCTGACCATCTCTTGTATCCTGTCTCTTGTATCATGTCTTCAATCTCTGACCATCTCTTGTATCATGTCTACAATCTCTGACCATCTCTTGTATCATGTCTACAATCTCTGATCATCTCTTGTATCCTGTCTCTTGTATCCTGTCTACAATCTCTGACCATCTCTTGTATCCTGTCTACAATCTCTGACCATCTCTTGTATCCTGTCTACAATCTCTGATCATCTCTTGTATCCTGTCTACAATCTCTGATCATCTCTTGTATCCTGTCCGCAGTCTCTGATCATCTCTTGTATCCTGTCCGCAGTCTCTGGCCATCTCTTGTATCCTGTCCGCAGTCTCTGGCCATCTCTTGTATCCTGTCCGCAGTCTCTGGCCATCTCTTGTATCCTGTCCGCAGTCTCTGGCCATCTCTTGTATCCTGTCCGCAGTCTCTGGCCATCTCTTGTATCCTGTCCGCAGTCTCTGGCCATCTCTTGTATCCTGTCCGCAGTCTCTGGCCATCTCTTGTATCCTGTCCGCAGTCTCTGGCCATCTCTTGTATCATGTCCGCAGTCTCTGGCCATCTCTTGTATCATGTCCGCAGTCTCTGGCCATCTCTTGTATCCTGTCCGCAGTCTCTGGCCATCTCTTGTATCATGTCCGCAGTCTCTGGCCATCTCTTGTATCATGTCCGCAGTCTCTGGCCATCTCTTGTATCATGTCCGCAGTCTCTGGCCATCTCTTGTATCATGTCCGCAGTCTCTGGCCATCTCTTGTATCATGTCCGCAGTCTCTGGCCATCTCTTGTATCATGTCCGCAGTCTCTGGCCATCTCTTGTATCATGTCCGCAGTCTCTGGCCATCTCTTGTATCATGTCCGCAGTCTCTGGCCATCTCTTGTATCATGTCCGCAGTCTCTGGCCATCTCTTGTATCATGTCCGCAGTCTCTGGCCATCTCTTGTATCATGTCCCCAGTCTCTGGCCATCTCTTGTATCATGTCCCCAGTCTCTGGCCATCTCTTGTATCATGTCCGCAGTCTCTGGCCATCTCTTGTATCATGTCCGCAGTCTCTGGCCATCTCTTGTATCATGTCCGCAGTCTCTGGCCATCTCTTGTATCATGTCCCCAGTCTCTGGCCATCTCTTGTATCATGTCCCCAGTCTCTGGCCATCTCTTGTATCATGTCCCCAGTCTCTGGCCATCTCTTGTATCATGTCCCCAGTCTCTGGCCATCTCTTGTATCATGTCCCCAGTCTCTGGCCATCTCTTGTATCATGTCCCCAGTCTCTGGCCATCTCTTGTATCATGTCCCCAGTCTCTGGCCATCTCTTGTATCATGTCCCCAGTCTCTGGCCATCTCTTGTATCATGTCCCCAGTCTCTGGCCATCTCTTGTATCATGTCCCCAGTCTCTGGCCATCTCTTGTATCATGTCCCCAGTCTCTGGCCATCTCTTGTATCATGTCCCCAGTCTCTGGCCATCTCTTGTATCATGTCCCCAGTCTCTGGCCATCTCTTGTATCATGTCCCCAGTCTCTGGCCATCTCTTGTATCATGTCCCCAGTCTCTGGCCATCTCTTGTATCATGTCCCCAGTCTCTGGCCATCTCTTGTATCATGTCCCCAGTCTCTGGCCATCTCTTGTATCATGTCATAAATAACCCCCTATGACCTCCATGTGAGTGGACGGTACCTCCTACAATATACACCAATCTAATTCACCCTCATTAGATCTCAGCATGTTTCAGAAGCAAGAGGGAGGATGTCGCCCTCACTCGCACTAAGCCTTCAGTCTGAAGTTGCGAAGCGGACATATTTTTACAAAGTCTTGCATTTCACATTTGTTTTTATCAGTAATCTCGGCTTGTATCGTGAAATACAGGATTATGAAATCCGTCAAGCTGTTTCGATGTGGAATCTTAAAGTGGTTGTAAACCCACTTTGACAACAAACACCTACGGGTAGGCCTAGACTGAGGCTTCTATGGGTAGGCCTAGACTGAGGCTTCTACGGGTAGGCCTAGACTGAGGCTTCTACGGGTAGGCCTAGACTGAGGCTTCTACGGGTAGGCCTAGACTGAGGCTTCTACGGGTAGGCCTAGACTGAGGCTTCTACGGGTAGGCCTAGACTGAGGCTTCTACGGGTAGGCCTAGACTGAGGCTTACCTGTAGGTGTTGGCAATATCGCCTAAACCTATATTTGTCATTAAGAATGCACCGTTGTCTACGGCGCATGCGCACTGACAGCTTCCATTCATAAATGACGGATTTGACGGCTCCCGTGCACATGCGCGGGAGTGACGTCATCGCCGCTTCGGCCAATCGCAGCGCTGGAGCGACGAGGGGACATGGCGGCGGTGGACGGGACCGAGGCGGACTTCGGGGGCTTCGATCTCAGGTAAGTGAGACATAATGAGCTAGTATGCTGTGCATACCAGCTCATTATGCCTTTTTCTCTTGCAGGTTGTTTTTAAAAAATATATATACACAAGGGTTTACTTCCTCTTTACAAAGCAGCGTTGTTCTGTCAGTCAGATCAGCAAACCTGTGAGATCAGCAGGCTTGCCGATGCTTTTAAAAGTCAACATCAAAACGGTGTCACGGATTTCAAAATGGTGTGTGTGACTATATGAGCGGAGTTTACCAGTAAATATAAGTGTGAAATGCAAGACTCCGGTGGGTGTAAAAAGATGTCCACTCCCGCCCCTTCTGACTGCGGGTGACAAGTGTGGGGTGTACCAAAATGGCTGCGACGGAATGTCACTTCCATTGCATTTTCTGATGGGTAGCGGCTTTCTGACAGGACACCGGCCATAGACTGTTCGAACCTCCCACAGTTTAGCAGGCACCAGCCGAGGTCCCAACCATGTACCCCATCTGATCGATCAATTAACTTTTGGTACAGCCAGCCTGCCGGATCTTGAATGTGATTATTGCAAGCAATGGTCACTGTCTTCTCCCAGCGGGGACGGCTCCACCCCCACCCCGGGGGAATACAAGGGCTTTGCTGGAGGGATTCCCATGTCGGCACTGACTGTTGATGGGGGGAGAGAGAATCAAGGACCTGTGTTGATGGGCTTTCAGTGTGTTGCTTCAGTCCAAGACCCTTCTGCTATCATCTAGTATTGGCGGGGACATTTGACTGGCAGTTGACCTTCTAACCTGAACTTGACCTTTGTGACTTGACCTGGGATTTACACTTCCAAAGACTTGTATAAATACAAAACACATTGGATTGTGAACCGAAGCCCATTGACGCAGGTCCTAATACTGCAGACGGCTAAGGGCTGGGTCAGATATTGCAGAGTATGAGAACGGGGGTGTCGGGGTCTCTGGTTGTGGTCATTTTGGTGTATATTCAGAGAATGATACTTTACAGATTGATACAAATTTTATTTTGTGTTCTTCCATCATGACCACTAAATACAGTCTGTAGAAGTCTCGGCGGCTTTGTGGTGAGGCATGCTGGGAATTCTGCTGCCTTAACCACTTGCCGATATACGTGGGCAGAATGTCACGGGCAGGCAGATGGGCGTACCTGTACGTCCCTTTTTTAAATTTGCCACCCAACGAGCGTGCGCATGAGCCCGCGGGTCCCGTGAACTTGATGTTCCCCCGGCGGCCCGCGATTGCGGTTGACAAAGGCAGAACAGGGAGACCATGCATTTCCCTGTTCTGCCTAGTGACTCATCAGTGATCTACTGTCCCCTGTGATCGCTGTTGTGTCACTGGTAGCTTCTCCCCCTTACAGTTAGAATCACTCCCTAGGGCACACTTAACCCCTTCAGCGCCCCCTAGTGGTTAACCCCTTCCCTGCCAGTGTCATTTTCACAGTAATCGGTGCATTTTTATAGCACTGATCGCTGTATAAATGTGAATGGTCCCAAAAATGTGTCCGCCATAATGTCGCAGTCACGATAAAAATCGCAGATTGCCGCCTTTTCTATTTAAAAAAAAAAATCTATAAAACTATTCCCTATTTTGTAGACGCTATAACTTGTGCAAACCAATCGATATACGCTTATTGCGATATTTTTGGTTAAAAAAAAAAAATGTAAAAGAATAAATATCGGCCTAAACTGAGAAATTATCATTTTTTTAAAAATGAATCAAATTGGGGATATTTATTATAGCAAAAACTACAAAATATTGCTTTTTTTTTTTTTGCTTTTTTTTTTTTTCTAAATTTGTCGCTCTATTTTTATTTATAGCGCAAAAGATAAAAACCGCAGAGGTGATCAAATACCACCAAAAGAAAGCTCTATTTGTGGGGAAAAAAAGAACGTCCATTTTGTTTGGGAGCCACGTCGCACGACTGCGCAATTGTCAGTTAAAGGGGTTGTAAAGGTTTGTTTATTTTCTAAATAGGTTCCTTTTAAGCTCGTGCATTGTTGGTTCACTTACCTTTTCCTTCCATTTCCTTAAATGT
Organism: Rana muscosa; assembly: GCA_029206835.1. Classification (NCBI taxonomy): domain Eukaryota; kingdom Metazoa; phylum Chordata; class Amphibia; order Anura; family Ranidae; genus Rana; species Rana muscosa. The sequence continues at coordinate 331,801,892 of CM055128.1, forward strand.
TGTTTACACTTTCGTCCATGGACCGACACAGCCTCTCTATTGACAAAGTGGGTATTATCCGTTAATTAGGAGTGACTAGGCAGAAAATTTGTAAAAAGTGTTGCATCACACCTTCTACAGTACTGCCCAGGGGGCGGACCCTCTGGGTATATCACCTCAGTATGTATCTCGCAGATCAGTTTTTTTTCTGTCTAGCAAGGAGTAGGACATGGCTCCCTTCGGGCTCATTGGTCCGGGGGAAAAAGATATATATTTTTTTGCTACATTTGTTTCCTGCGATCTTCGATCAACTGCCGACTGGGTGACAGGCTGGATCCTCGATCCTTGTAGTCTCCCCAGTTCGGCCATCGAGCGTGTGCCGACCCTAGCTACGTGCTGGGTTTTTCCACGACATGCCCGTTGCTCCACGGGTGGCTGGTGAGCCTACGCTCCAGGGCCTGCTTCGGACCGCTCAGCTTCGGCTGACCTTACGGCTGAGTCGCAGCAGCCTGGCCGGTGAGCTTACGCTCCAAGGCTTGCATCGGACCGCTCAGCTTCGGCTGACCTTACGGCCGAGTCGCAGCAGCCTGTCCGGTGAGCGTCACGCTTTAGGGCATACATATGATCGTCCCTTTTGGGTCCAATCACAGCATGCCTGCCCAACAGTCACTTTCCGTGCGCGGACGATGATCTGTTTGGAATGTCTTCCAGCATAATTACATGCAGGATAGGTACGTAAACTTCCCTGCCTCGGCTGGGTGATTTGGCTGGACATTCCTGGAGAGACCAAGTAAGTGGTTGTGGCCCCTCTCTCCCTGCCTTTTCCCTCCTCCCTGGGCTTCTAGCTAAAGGGTGCTGGGGGTCAACTAAGGGGTCCCACTGGAGCGGGGCTGGCTGTAACTAACATTTAAAAGAAATGTCATTTCTGCTTACCTGTGTGTGCGTCGTCCTCCATGCTGTTGGCGGCCATTTTGTGGTGGTCCATGCTGGGTTCGGCCTCTAGTGACTGCCCGGCGGCCATCTTCCTGTGGTTTCGGCGCCATTTTCTTGTAGTCCACACCCACTGGCCTCAATCAACTGATCGGCGGCCATGTTTGTCCACCCTGTATGTATATATTGCCGTTCGGCAGCCATCTTTTTGTGGGCTACGGCTGCTTGGCCTCTATCTTCGGCTCGGCAGCCATTTTCTTAGAGCCCACATTATCTTCCATACAGATGTTTTTGACGGCCATTTTGCGAGAGTCTCCGGCCTCTAGGGTGCATTACACTGGCGCAAAAATTCACACAGCGCTGATAAAAGAAGCAGACTGACACAGCAGCAGTGGGACAGCATCACAGGCGCAGCACACGGCAGCATAGCAGTACCGGTCCAGGGTGGTGAGTCCTCTGGGTAACCCAGCATCTCTGCAGCGCAGGAGGGAGGCCTATTGATATCTTGCCTGGAGCCCTGTGGGTGTCAGCGTGTGGTCAGCATGACATCTGAGCCGGATGTCTTCTCCCCTGAAGCACCAGATTTAGCAGCTGGTGCCCCTGAGGTGTCTATGAACGCTATGTCAGCAATCCTAGAGGCGTTTGCTGCCAGGGTGGAAGCAGCACACGGGAATACAGGGGGTAGTAAACGCCCCCGTCCCCTGCAAGCTTCTGGGGATAATTCTGATGCAGAACCAGGTCCAGCTACGGCTCATGGCCCAGATTCGGACGCATCAGAGACTGCAGACCATGACCGATCGGACAGTGAGGATGACTCCAAGTCCAGGTCAGTACGCGAGACGGCTTTGGTATCTGACCTTATTACTGCAGTGCGGGATACGCTAAAGTTGGAAAATACTGCAGAAGCAGCAGAGACTCCGGCCCCCTTTTGGGTTTCGTAAACCTGCCCGCACTGCTAAGGTGTTCCCTTGTGTGTCTTTTGATAAACTCTTATACAAGGAATGGGAGAACCCACTGAGGGTCTTTACAGCCCCAAAGAGGTTTGTGGTACGGTACCCCTTTTGAGGAGAGTTTTCTGAAGAAATGGACCTCTCCCCCTATAGTGGACACTCCGGTGTCCAGACTTAATAGAGCCACCACTATTCCAGTAGAAGGGGCTCCTGTTTTCAAGGACCCTGTGGATAAGAAGGCTGAAGCACTCGCTCGCTACCTATATTCAGTGGTAGGCTCGGCAGTACGCCCGGCATTGGCGGGGGGCCCTAGTGTCTCAGACACTTACTGAATGGGCAAAATTGCTACTCCAGGGGTTAAAGGAGCGAGATGCTCCTCCTAATGAGATAACTTTGGCCGACCAGTTGGTCCAGGGCCTTAAGTTTGTCTGCGAGTCAGACATGGATACTATTCCCCTGCTGTCAAAAGCTTCGGTTTATGCAGTAGCAATTTGCCGCCTAAACTGGCTAAAGGGCTGGTCTGCGGACCAGACTTCCAAGAAAGCCCTGTTGAATCTGCCTTTTAAGGGCGACAGACTTTTTGGGGCTTCTCTGGATGACATCATCAAGGATGCCACAGGAGGTAAAAGCACTTTGCTTCCCCAAACTAGCAAGGGTAGGGGGCCACGCTAAGGGCAAGGGCCCTCCTTTACTGCACGCAGGCGGTTTTTTCGCCCCCTTAGGGCGACAGGGAAAAGACCCCAGGCCGAAAAGGCGCCTGCCCAAGGACAAAAGCGTCCCTGGTCCCGCAAACCCAACAAGCCTGCGGACAAATCTGCATCCGCATGAAGTTCCACCCCCACCCAGCTCTCGGGTGGGGGGACGTCTTCGCAAATTCGCAACTCAGTGGACAGCTATAGTCTCCGACAGGTGGGTTTGCGAAGTAATCTCCTCAGGCTACAAGATAGAATTTCTCTCTTGTCCACCGGACAGGTTCATCACCTCCAATCTCCAGCTACTACCGACCCGTCGGGAGGCCCTGTATGGGGCGGTCCAGGGTCTACTGGAACGCAGGGTAGTTGTTCCAGAACAGGAACGGGGTCAGGGTTTTTACTCAAATCTGTTCATTGTGCCGAAGAAGGAGGGGGTTCGTCCAATCTTGGATCTCCGAGCCCTCAATTGCTTTGTGAAAGTACAAAGATTTCGGATGGAGTCTGTTCGATCTGTAGTCACGGCTCTCTATCCGGGGGACTTTTTGGCCTCCTTGGACATCAAGGACGCATACCTGCATGTCCCCATATACTCCAGACACCAGAGGTTTCTGCGATTTGCTATCAGGAAGAACCACTACCAGTTTGTGGCCCTCCCGTTTGGCCTTGCCTCAGCACCCAGGACGTTCACCAAGGTGCTCGCTCCGATTCTGGCACTTCTAAGACAGCGGGGTATCGCTATCATGGGCTACTTGGATGACCTTCTACTGCAGGCCCCTTCAGGCTCAGAATTAGAGGTAAGCGTGTCCAATGCCTGTCAGACTCTTCGAGACTGGTTGGATACTAAACACGCAAAGGTCAGTATTGGTGCCCACTCAACGCCTAGTGTACCTGGGGTTGATTCTGTATTCCTCCCTGTGGAGAAGTTGCAGACCCTCCGGGCTGCAGTACGGCAGCTGACTTCCAGGAATTGGTCGTCACTCCGTTTTTGCATGCAAGTGTTGGGCCTCATGGTAGCCTCCTTCGAGGCAGTCCCATATGCTCAATACCACACGAGTGTTACAGAAGGAAGTTCTGTCCAGATGGAACAGATGCCCTTCATCTCTGGATTATCAAATCCGAGTGAGCCACCTAGTCAGGAGATCCCTGGTATGGTGGCTGACAGCACCGGCTCTAATGGCCGGGAAGTCATTTCTTCCGGTTTACTGGATAGTGATCACGACGGACACCAGCCTTACAGGTTGGGGGGGGGGGGGAGTCTGGGGTGTTCAGTCGGCGCAAGGTCGCTGGACCCCAGAGGAAGCCCTCCTGCCGCTCAATGTCCTGGAAATCAGGGCGATCAGGCTGTGCCTCTTCAAATGGTCTCAGAGGCTGCAAGGGCGTCCAGTCAGACAACGCCACAGCAGTGGCATATGTCAATCATCAAGGAGGAACAAGAAGCTCAGCTGCAGCATCAGAGGTTGCTCGCATCCTGAAGTGGGCAGAGAAGAGCGTACCGGCACTGTCAGCCGTGTACATTCCGGGTGTGGAAGACTGGCAGGCGGACTACCTGAGCCGCCAGATGCTGGACCAGGGAGAATGGTCCTTACACCCGGAGGTGCTCCAACTCCTCTGCCAAAGATGGGACACACCAGACGTAGATCTTCTGGCTTCCCGACTCAATCGGAAGGTATTGAGGTTTGTGGCCCGGTCAAGAGACCCATGAGCAGACGCAACGGACGCGTTGGTGGCATCGTGGGGTCAGTATCGGCTAATCTATGCCTTCCCTCCCTTACGGCTTCTTCCTCTTCTGCTCCGCATAGTGGAGGCAGAGGGAATTCCAATGATCCTAATCGCTCCAGATTGGCCTCAGCGTCCTTGGTACGCCGATCTAGTACGTCTGGTAGCAGACGTCCACTGGCGCCTACCACTACGGAAGGACCTGCTATCGCAAGGTCCCATACTCCATCCATCTTTACGGTCACTGGCTTTAACAGCATGGCTGTTGAGAACCAGGTACTGAGAGACTGGGGCCTGTCAGATTCAGTAATCTCTACTATGAGAAGTGCTCGAAAACCGTCCTCTAGGAAGGTCTATCACCGCACTTGGAGGGCCTACATCTCCATGTGTGAGGAAATGAAATGGCATCCGCCTACCTATTTGGTTTCCAGAATCCTGCTGTTTTTACAGCATGGGGTGGACCAAGGGCTTGCCCTAAGTACAATTTAAGGGACAGATATCTGCCCTGGCTGTCTTTTTTCAGCGACCCCTGGCGGCTCACTCTCTCGTGAGTACATTTGTGCAGGGGGTTCGACATGTGGCCCCTCCGGTCCGCCCCCCCGCTACCTCCGTGGGACTTGAACCTGGTCCTCTCGGTGCTTCAGAAGGCACCGTTTGAGAATATTAGAGATATTCCCCTGTTGACACTTTCTCAGAAGGTGGTCTTTTTGGTGGCTATTACGTCAGTTAGATGAGTCTCTGAGCTGGCAGCCTTGTTCTGCAAGGCTCCCTATTTGATTTTCCACAAGGATAAGGTGGTGCTGCGGCTGCAGCCTTCCTTTCTTCCGAAAGTCGTTTCGGCTTTTCATCTCAACGAAGACCTTGTACTTCCATCCTTGTGTCCTCAGCCGTCGAATCCTAAGGAGTCGGCGTTGCATTCCTTGGACGTTGTCCGAGCTTTGAGAGTATACCTATCTGCTACTTCCCTGTTCCGGAAGTCAGACTCACTGTTTGTTTCGGTGGCTGGTCCCAAGAAGGGCCAAGCAGTCTCATCGGCCACCATCTCTAGGTGGATCTGACAGATAGTAATCCAGGCTTACGCCTTAAAGGGTCAGGCGCCCCCCTTTCCTGTCACGGCGCATTCGACCAGGGCAATAGGTGCCTCTTGGGCTTTCCGACATCAAGCGTCTGTTTCCCAACTATGTAAAGCGGCGACTTGGTCGTCCGCTCACACTTTCACAAAATTCTACAAAATTGATGTAGGTGCATCTTCGGATGCCTCTTTTGGCCGCAAGGTTTTGCAAGCGGCTGTTTAGAGTTGCAGCTCCTCCGTTGGAGGAGTGCTGTTTTGTGTTTGGGGTGAAGTTTATTTTTATGCTGTTACCACCCCTCGTTTTTTCTCTGACACTGCTTTGGGACGTCCCACTTTGTCAATAGAGAAGCTGTGTCGGTCCATGGACGAAAGAGTAAATAGGATTTTTTACTCACCGTAAAATCCTTTTCTCTGAGTCCATGGACCGACACAGCACCCAGCCCTCCTTTTAAGTTTGTACTGCTTTTTGACGAACTGATCTGCGAAGATGCAGACTGAGAGGGTATACCCAGAGGGTCCGCCCCCTGGGCGGTACTGTAGAAGGTGTGATGCAACACTTTTTACAAGTTTTCTGCCTAGTCACTCCTAATTAACGGATAATACCCACTTTGTCAATAGAGAGGCTGTGTCGGTCCATGGACTCGGAGAAAAGGATTTTACGGTGAGTAAAAAATCCTATTTTTCTTTGTCTGAATTTCTCACTTCCTGTTCCTCCTCAGTAAGCTTCCCTCATCATCCGAGCCGTTCTGGCTGGGGGTTAGTCAGCGTGCTCGCCCCCTCCCTTGGGACTACATCCCTGCTGGGAGACGCTGTGAACACAGGGATGTAGTCCCAAGGGAGGGGGCGAGCACGCTGACTAACCCCTTAGCCAGAACGGCTCGGATGATGGGGGGGGGAAGCTTACTGAGGAGGAACAGGAAGTGAGAAATTCAGACAAGGGGAAAAAAAACATTTAGAAGGGAAATGGAAGGAAAAGGTAAGTGAACCAACAATGCACCAGCTTAAAGGAACCGATTTAGAAAATAAACAAACCTTTACAACCCCTTTTAAAGTGACGCAGTGCCGAATCGCAAAAAGTGGCCCGGTTATTTGGCAGCCAAATCCTCCAAGGCTGAAGTGGTTCTAAAGCCTTAACGCGGAACTACATTGTATCTGAACACCACAAATCAAAAACATCCATTCATGTCTCCATGCTTTATTTCGCATTTCTAGCTTCGGCCATCTTAAGTAAGGGCAGATGATTCATGTAGCATCATTTACTTCCTACAATCCATCTGCCATTAGCTCAGGCATGCAGGCGAGTTAGGGTTTGCTTAGCTGAGAGCCCCTCCTCCCCTCCTGAAGACTCCTGGGATGTATGGAAGTAACTAAAGAAATGTAATAAAAAAACAAATAGCATAAAACAAGTAAATATAATATACTTTTCTACATACTAATGGCAGCATAAGGGTTCTAATTGGTCAATGTTGACTGAGAGAGTTAAAAAGGAAGTAAACGCTTTGTGCGTTTTTTGTTTTTTTTCCTTTACCTGCAAAGTAAAGTCATAATGTGCTAGAATGCATCACCGCTGGTGGCCGCGTCCATCTTCACCTGTCTTCCTTCTTGGTCTGCGGACTCCGGCTGTGTGACTGGCCGGAGCTGCGTGACGTCACTCCCGTGCATGCATGGGGGAGCCGCCGGTCACGGCACAGGTCGCCGTTCCCATCAGAGTGCATGTGTCGATGATGTCATCGGCGGCGTATACAGTAAATATCCCCTACCTGCGCACCCCGTACCTGCTGGTGAATCACTAATGATGGCGCTCTCACTCTCCTTCATGGCTTGGCCATGTTTTCTGTTCTCTGTCGCCTCCATAGTCATGTCTGTACAACAGCTGAATCCAGTTGCTTGTGTCATTGCAGCACGGCAGAGAGCCGGCTCTCCATAGTGAGGACCGTTCTATCCAACAAAGCGCTCGCCGCGCTCGGCAACAGACAAGTCAATGTGACGGAATATCTTCCCGCCCTGCGCAGCATTTGTCGCATTCAGAAGGCGAAGGAGGAGGGAAAGACAAAGCGCAGGTAAGGGTTTATCTGTAATAATGGATCACCTATAGATGTGTATAGATCTCCGGGGTGGGCTATAGATGTGTATAGATCTCCGGGGTGGGCTATAGATGTGTATAGAACTCTGGGGTGGGCTATAGATGTGTATAGAACTCTGGGGTGGGCTATAGATGTGTATAGAACTCTGGGGTGGGCTATAGATGTGTATAGAACTCTGGGGTTGGCTATAGATGTGTATAGAACTCTGGGGTGGGCTATAGATGTGTATAGAACTCTGGGGTGGGCTATAGATGTGTGTAGAACTCTGGGGTGACCTATAGATGTGTGTAGAACTCTGGGGTGACCTATAGATGTGTGTAGAACTCTGGGGTGACCTATAGATGTGTGTAGAACTCTGGGGTGACCTATAGATGTGTGTAGAACTCTGGGGTGACCTATAGATGTGTATAGAACTCTGGGGTGGCCTATAGATGTGTATAGAACTCTGGGGTGACCTATGTCCCCGGAGTGTCAGGAATGATTTGTTATTACAGGAAGTGCCGATTTATGTGGAGAGACGTAGTCAGGCTAGACTTCTGCTTTCCCATTGGAGGATAGCGGGCCCTTCATTAACCCCTTGTGTGTGTAATGTGTCGTCACAGGTTTCTTCATTATTTGGAGGGAATCCACCTCGAGTTCCCGAAGACGACGCTCAACAGTCTGGCGGCAGATTTCCCATAATCCTCAGCTGCACTGTGTGCAGGAATAGCGTGACTCAGCGTAGGGATTTGGGGGAGGAGCCTGTGTCCGGTGTACAGATCCTGTGTGTGTGCTATTAATTTATTCACTCTTAGATATTTTATTATACAATCATACACTTCAGAATGACATTGTATATATTGCACCCCCCCCCCCCCCCTTCCTTGTGTGCGGTGGGGGGGACTGAACCGTGATATTACACCCTCATAGACTAAAGGGGGCCCCCCCCCTGCACTGCTGACCTGCAATTCTGTGTACTGGACCCCCCCCCCCAGGGCTCTGTATGCTGCCAGTATATACTGGAAGGACCGGACGGACTGGTCTCACCACGTGAATCTGGGAATAAACCGCAACCTGTTGTCAAAACAACCTTCAGCCCTCATCATGAAGAATGGAGGTTCTTGTCCCCCCCCCCCCCCCAGTATTCTGTATATAGCGCTGCATTGTATATATTGTGTACAGCCCAGTATATGTCTCTCCCCTACAACCTACGTCCTCTTTTCTGACAATTTATTTTTTACTGCTTTTTTTAAAAAATAATTATGAATTTGGCTCAAATATTTTTGTATCAAATCTGTTTTTTTTTTTTTTTTTAATTCTGGAAAATTAAAGGAGGTTTTGAATAAAGAGCCATCTACCTCTGTGGCCTGACTGATGACTTACCTGAGGGGGGGTGTTCACATGTGTGGCAGGATCCGGCATCGGCTACCTCAGTCTTGGAGCTGTGTGTGTGTGTGTATATATATATATATATATATATATATATATATATATATATATATATATATATATATATATCTATCAGGGCTTGACATATTTGCTTGGAATCTAGGAGCCAGCTAAAAAAGTTAGGAGCCAGGTTATTTTTTTTTTAACGACCGATGTGTGCAGAAGCGACCGCATACGTGAGCAGCGCCCGCATATGAAAACGGTGTTCAAACCACACATGTGAGGTATCGCCGCAATCGGTAGAGCGAGAGCAATAATTCTAGCCCTAGACATCCTCTAACTCCAAAACATGCAACCTGTTGAATTTTTTAAATGTCGCCTATGGAGATTTTAAAGGGTAAAAGTTTGTCGCCATTCCACGAGTGGACGCAATTTTGAAACGTGACATGTTGGGTATCAATTTACTCGGCGTAACATTATCTTTCACAATATAAAAAAAAATTCGGATAACTTTACTGTTTTTTATTTTTTAATTTAAAAAAGTGTATTTTTTCCTCAAAGTGCGCTTGTAAGACCGCTACGCAAATACGGTATGACAGAAAGTATTGCAACGACCGCCATTTTATTCTCTAGGGTGTTAGAATAAAAAATATATATAACGTTTGGGGGTTAACTTCTATGTAAAGGGAAGGAGATGGGCGGGCAGTGAAACAGGCAAGCAGTGCTGGTTGTCTTGTCATACCAACGGGCACCACAACATGGCGCCAGATTACAGAATGAAGCATAGGCCTGCAAAAGGCCGCAAAGCCGCGGCCTCAATTACTGGCCAGCGCGGCGGGCGGGCTGCACGGAGACACAGGAAACCTCAGCTGTGCTGCCTCAGGCGCCAGGTCGCTAATTCTAGTCGCAATTGCGAGCTGGCGCCCGGGTTTTGTCGAACCCTGTATATAGGATGACGAGCTGCATGTCTGGGGGGGAGCTACAGTCCTCTGGGGTTCGTCTCTATAGTTCTCCCCTTTTGGAGCGTCCTCTGGGCTTCGTCTCTATATAGATCTCCCCTCTGGGCGCTCCGTCTCTAGAGATCTCCCCTCCTGGGGGCTCCGTCTCTAGAGATCTCCCCTCCTGGGGGCTCCGTCTCTAGAGATCTCCCCTCCTGGGGGCTCCGTCTCTAGAGATCTCCCCTCCTGGGGGCTCCGTCTCTAGAGATCTCCCCTCCTGGGGGCTCCGTCTCTAGAGATCTCCCCTCCTGGGGGCTCCGTCTCTAGAGATCTCCCCTCCTGGGGGCTCCGTCTCTAGAGATCTCCCCTCCTGGGGGCTCCGTCTCTAGAGATCTCCCCTCCTGGGGGCTCCGTCTCTAGAGATCTCCCCTCCTGGGGGCTCCGTCTCTAGAGATCTCCCCTCCTGGGGGCTCCGTCTCTAGAGATCTCCCCTCCTGGGGGCTCCGTCTCTAGAGATCTCCCCTCCTGGGGGCTCCGTCTCTAGAGATCTCCCCTCCTGGGGGCTCCGTCTCTAGAGATCTCCCCTCCTGGGGGCTCCGTCTCTAGAGATCTCCCCTCCTGGGGGCTCCGTCTCTAGAGATCTCCCCTCCTGGGGGCTCAGTCTCTAGAGATCTCCCCTCCTGGGGGCTCCGTCTCTCCGCAGCCCGGGATCGATCTCCTCATGTCTTCCTCGCTCAGGTAGAAGGTATAGAAAGGTGACGACCACTGCTTGTCTGATTATCCACGATCCGCCACATACTGTACATGTAAGTGATCAGCTGTCAGCCATAACCCCGGTTATGTTTTATTAGAACATGTGAAGCTCTACAAAGTAACAGCAATTCTAGCAGCTAAGTAGTCGCTGGATTGCTTTTACAGGCGGTGGAGGTCCCCTCTACCGCCGCCCTCTGGTTCCTTGCTGGGCTTCTGGGGGGGACTGGCTTACAATAACCAGATTGTCTCCAATCACCTCTATGGTCTGGGTCACAGGGGTCTCCAAACTTTCTAAACAAAAGGGCAGTTTACTGTCCTTCAAACTTTATGGGCCAGCGAAGTAGATAATGTTCTGCTGTCACTGGAAGTAAACCGTGTCCCCTTTTTGATATGGGGGGATCACTGTGAGGAATAGTGCCCCATCATTGGTGTCAGTGGGAGGAATAGTGCCCCATCATTGGTGTCAGTAGAAGGAATAGTGTCCCATCATTGGTGTCAGTGGGAGGAATAGTGCCCCCTCATTGGGGTCAGTGGGAGGAATAATGCCCCCTCATTGGGGTCAGTGGGAGGAATAGTGCCCCGCCCATCATTGGAGCACAGGTGTGTCAGGAGGAAGGTGCCTCTGAAGCTGCTCTGTGAGAGGGGAGTGGTGGTGAAATCTATCCCGGCTCCCTGGCCCCCTTTCTGGGGAGGCCATGGAGGGCAGCGGGGCTTCTCCTGCTGGAGGCTCCCAGCCATCTCCTGGGCCATCAGGTGAACTGCCTGCCTCTGCACAAGCCGATCTCTCTGCCCCTGGTGAGGATGAAGGCTCGGAGGCCATTCGGGAGCGAGTGGTGGCCGGGATTAAGGTCCTGAATAGGGAGAGGGACAAGCTCTACAAGTTGAGAGCGGAGTTGAAGCGCCTGCGAAGGCAACGTGAGGGCTTACACAGCCAGAAACGGGGATCCGTGGATCCGGAAATCCAGCTGGCCAAGGTCCGTGTGGATCATCAGGAGACCATCGTGGCCATGATGGAAGGCAGAGATGGGCCCTTTAAAGAAAAATTTTGTAACGACAAGAGGTTTGCAAGGGTGACAAAGGTGGAGGAGGAGGAGACCCCCAGTTCTGACCCCCTGCCCCCCCAGGGAGAGGTAAGCAGCCCTATGCCTTCCCAAGATTCAGGAGGTATGCTGAGGGCCATCCAGGTAATGGAGTCTCCTATGCGGGGGGATCAGATGGTGTTTAACGAGGAAGACATTACTGATGATGTACCTGATAAAGTGAAGCCTGCTAAGTCCCATGTTGTGGATAAAACTGTTTTTGTACCATCTAGCATCATGACTGACAATGTGCCTAATGACAATCAGGCTGCTAGTCCTGTATGCAGCAATGTTGTGCCTGCTGAGGCTGCAATGCAGCAAGAGTTAGGCCTCGTACACACGGCCGAGATTCTCGTTGAAAAAAACATGTTGTTTTTTTCGACGAGATTCTTGGACAAGAAACTTGTCCCGGCCGAGTGTACACACGCTCGTTTCAAAGAACCCGCGGTTCTTTGAAAGGAGCGTACGCGGTGACGTCATCGACTACGTCGAGCATGCGCTCGTCACATTCGATGCCGTCGCCGCCATCTTGGTATACCCTACGTATGCCTAGGAAGCTACCGCGCATGCGTCGAATTCATTTCGAACATGCGCGGGCTTCCGGGAGGACAGGTAAGTGTACACACACTCACTTTTCTCGTCGAGAAACATGCCGAGGAGAATCTCGACGAGAAAATAGAGAGCAGGTTCTCTATTTTCTCGTTGAGGTTTCTTGTCGGTTTTCTCGACGAGAAACCCGATAGCAGCGTACACACGACCGATTTACTCGGCAAGACCTCTGCCAGCAAGTTTCTTGCTGGTTCTTGCCGAGAAAATCGGTCGTGTGTACGAGGCCTTACATTTAAAAAATGTCATTTCTGTGGATGGACTACAAGTGTCAGAACAGCCCATTAACCCTTCTTTGGCTGAGTCCAAAGCTGTTTGCCCCACTGCTGCTGAGGACTCTACAGTGCAGCATCAGGAGACAGCTGGTATTGCAGCAACTGTGACTATTCCTGATGGGAATTTGAATAGTTCTGTGACTGATAACAATCACCCCAGTACCAGTGTGATGAACAATCCTGCTACAGATCCTGCCATTTCAGTTCATACAGTTGATAATAATAATATACAGAGTGATGTGGCTTCAGTGTCGGCCCTTGGCCCTGATAAACCTACTTTTGCACAGGTGGCACACTCTGCTCCTGGTAGTCCCGCTCCCAAGCAGGGTTTTCCACTGCAAGCTGCCACCTTGAGCACCCCAAGATCTGGTCTTGGGTCTCTGGCTTCTGCTGGGGGTCCAAGACGTAATGTAGTTATCCTGAAATGGGAAGGTGGTGCCATCCCTCCAGCACGGCGTGCAGTGGTGGACTTGATATTGGAGATGGGTTTTGGTGCAAATGACCTGTATGCCTTTATACACGTAGCTGGGACAAGGGACTATACGGTTAGTTTCACCAGGCCAGAGGGTCTTGACCTGTTCTGGGAGCGATATGAGGCTCGGTGCAGGTCAAGACCTGAATGGGAAGGTCTGGTCCCAGTTGCGGTTTCTCAGAGGTCAACAGTAAAAAAAATAACCATTATCCTGACCAATGAGAGTGTTCCTGCTCGGGATCTAGAGGTCTGGTTAAGGAACTATGGGGAAGTTTTGACCAAACCTAATAAAATCCATGATGAGCGTAACATCTGGACTGGGGGATGGTCGGTAACAGTCAGGTTGGCCAGGGATGGGAATGTTGTCCGTCACTTGCCCTCTTCAGCTTTCATAGGGAGGGATAGGATGACTGTTTTCTACCCTGGTCAGCCGAAGCTGTGTCACCGCTGTGGAGAAAAGGGGCACTTGAGCTCCTCCTGTTCAGCCTTGATGTGTTCAGTGTGTCGGGGTCAGGGTCATATGGCTAAGGACTGCACTAAGATGATCAGGTGCAACCTGTGCCTGCGCCTTGGCCACCCCTACAGCAGATGTCCTGAAGCCTGGCACAATATGGAGAAGGAGGTAGTAGAGGACATGTCAAGGCTGGACAGGATGGAGGGTGAGACCCCTGGTGTACCATCCTCCTCTGCAGTGACCGCCTCCCCCGTTCCTGCTCAGGATCCCTCTCCAGTTCCTGTGGCCACCCCTCCTGTGTCTGTAAGTACTCCTTCTGTTTCTGTCTCTGTGTCCCCCCAGCCTACTGTACCCTCTCCTCTTGTGTCGGAACCTTCCAAGTCTGTGCCCCCGAGTCAGTTACCCCCCAGGAGTCTACCCCTCCTGAGTCTGACTTAAAGGGATCACCCCCCCCCCACCAGCGTGTACTAAAAAGGGCGCCCCTTCCTCTGTAAAGAAGTCTTGTGGAAAGACTTTAAAGAAAAAAGTAAGGGATGAGGGCATCTCTGAGGCTGACCTGCGGTACCTGGAGGAGAGAAGGAAGGTTGGGAGGCGGAAGAGGCAGGCGGTGAGGACGGAACGGGGACGGGAAGCTCCGGTTCCTGTCTCCAGCCGTCATAGGTCCTCCAAGTGGGATATTTCTTCATCTGGAGCTTCTTCTGAAAGAAGTTCCGATTCTGAAATGGACTTTGAGGCGGCCTCTAGAAAGAGAGAGGCTTCTGGTGATGAGCAGCAGAGGGGAGCTAAGAAGCAATCCACCCAATAACCCAAATGGCGGTTCCCCCTCCGTTAAAAGTAGTGACAATTAATGTCGCCAGCATTAAGTCAGTAAGAGCTCGTTCTATGGCCTTCTTTTTGTTCAGCCAATTAGATGCTGAATTTTTATTTTTGCAAGAGACTAGGCTCACCTCCTTGGCAGATATTCATATGGCCAAGAGAGAGTGGAGGTATGGTCCATCTTACTGGTCTCTTGCGGCCGAGCCTTACGGCGGTGTGGCGGTGTTGTTTAAAACCGGCATGGTAACTGTCCGGCGGGTTATTGAGGTGGAGATTGGGAGATGTATGGTCTTAGACGTCCTTGTGGGAGGGCAGGACCTGCGCCTAATCAATGTTTATGGGCCGCACACAAAGTGGGACAGGAAATGCCTTTTTACAAGGATCAAGCCATTTCTTTTTACATCCAGGCATGTGGTCTTTGGAGGTGACTTTAATACAGTAACTAGGCCCAAGGACAAGAAGGACTTCAAGGACAGGCTGGGATATGATAGCGTTTTTTTAAATAGTATGGTTAGGGATGCTGGTCTTGTGGATGTGCACATTAAGCACCTCCCGGATGACACCGGGTTCACTTTTCATCGTGGTAATAGTCAGAGTAGGATAGATAGGTTTTTTTTGAAGGAGGCCTCTGCTTTCTCGCCCCCAGTGGTGCAAGCAGTAGAGTTCTCTGATCACTGTATGCTATCTGTGGTACTGAATGCTTCAGACGCCCCTCAGAGGGGCAAGGGCATCTGGAGATTAAATTCGACTCTACTCAAGGAAGAACATGTTAGACAATCCTTTGAGGAATTCTTTCAGGCACAGGTGACCATCCTGGACTTTTGTAGCAGCAAGGCTGAGTGGTGGGAGCTGACCAAAAAGAGGATCGCTGGATTCTTCAGGGGCCTAGCCAATAGAAATCAGTTTAATAAATACATGACCTATCAACGTTTACGGAGGAAGCTGGATATACTTGTTTCGAGAGGAGGAGATCCTGGGGCAATCTCCGAAGTGAAACTCCTTCTCAGGAAGTGTCAATATGACCGGCATGCCTCTTTGGTTCTGGAGAGGGACTATGGGAAGTACCACTCGCCTGACCCATACCAGAACTGCAAACAAGGTGTAGCTGTTAAAACGGTCGTTGGCCTTAAGGACAGTACAGGTTCCTTGACAAAGTCCAGGTCAGGGATTCTGGAGGTCGTGAGGTCCTTTTATGCTGACCTTCTTGGGAGGAAAGAGCTTGATCGTGACAAGATGGAAAGCTTTTTGGACTCTACTCCAGGTCTAAATGGTGGAGATGTTCCATTGATGAATTTGACAGAGGAGATCACAGTCGAAGAGGTGATGAGGGCAATTGAACAGCTTGCCATCAAAAAGTCGCCTGGACCGGATGGCTTGACGGCTGAGTTTTACAAAGCCTTTAAGTCTATTCTGGCCCCGCATTTGGTAGAGGTTTTTAACAGTTGCCTTGCTGAGGGGGTGCTTTCCCCTTCCATGAGGCACTTGGCTGTGATTCTTCTTTCAAAGGGTAAAGATCCTTCGATGATTGAGAATTGGCGCCCCATCAGCCTTCTTAATGTCGATAGAAAGATACTGGCAAAGATATTTTTCTGGCGCCTATCGTCAGTGGCAGAGTCTTTGCTTTCTCGCCATCAGCACTGTTCGGTCCAGGGTAGGAGCACCTTCACAGCGGTTTTAGCTGTCCGGGAGGCCTTGGAGCGGTGCAGGGCTGCAGGCTGGGGAAAGTATTTGCTGACATTGGATCAGGCAAAGGCTTTTGATCGTGTTAACCATGAGTACCTGTGGTTGCTCCTTAGTAAGTACGGTCTGCCGGGTGGTTTTGTCGATTGGCTGAAAGTCTTGTATAAGGGGGCAGAAAGCTTCCCTCTTGTTAATGGTTGGGTTGGACAGTCCTTTGAGGTTGGCTCTGGGGTGCGCCAGGGTTGTCCCCTGAGTCCCCTGCTCTATGTGTTTGCAATCGACCCCTTCATCAGGAGGCTAGAGAGCGGCATGTTGTGTGGGGTACCAGTGGGGCTCCCGGGTGAGCCGCCATTGAGGGTTGTTGCCTATGCAGACGATGTGTCGGTGATTGTCACTGGGACGGATGAAGCGGAGGAGGTGGTCTCTCTGACATCACGGTATTCTGAAGCATCAGGCTCCAAGATCAATCAGGAAAAGACTGAAGTTTTCTGGATGGGAAAGGATGGTGAGGGGTTGGATCTCCCGGACACCTTTCCAGTGCCCCAGGAAAGAATTAAGATACTAGGCATTGAATTTGGACCCGGCGATTATGGCCTCAAAAACTGGGAAGGCAGACTGGAAATTGCCAATACTAAGGTGGTCAGCTGGAAGAGATGGAAGTTATCTATGAGGGAAAGGGTTGATCTGATTAAGACTTACCTGATTCCGATCTTCTTGTATGTCAGCTTTGTCTGCATCTTACCAGTGTCTCTCTATGCTAGGGTCAGTAGTGTGTTCTTCCAGATGCTGTGGGGGAACAGACTGAACCCCATCAAGAGGAATGTCACCTATCGATCCAGGAGGGAGGGTGGCTTAGGTATGGTCAACCCAGTTCTTTTCTTTTCACTGCTGTTTCTCAAGTTTAACATTGGTAATATGCTTGCAGTGGAACCTCCTGGATGGGTAGGCATATTTAGATCTTGGTTTAGGCCTTTTCTATGACTTTGGGAAGAAGGTGGCCAAGTGTAGAATCGCAGGGGTCATCGTGGTCAGCTACCAGCCTATGTCGCTCCGTGCCTGAAGTTACTGCGGCAGTGGCGATTGTCGGCTGAAGATCTCAGATCGGTTCCAAGGAAAGTCCTTATGAGTCGAGTCTTGAGCGAAGTCTTTCATGACCCACTGGCCTTAAGGGATTGCCCGGGCCCAGTTTTGAGGGCGGGGTTAAGACTGATAAATTTGGATAGAGTACCCCCTAAATTTAGGGATCTGGCCTGGTTGTGCTTCCATGGGAAGCTCTATGTTCGGGGCAATTTGAAATTCCGCAGTGGGATGAATCGTAGCTGTCCTCGGGAGGAGTGTGCAGATGAGGAGGAGACTATGGATCATTTACTGCTTCATTGCCCTTTTAACATAGAGGTGTATAAACAGGTGGGGCGGGCCCTCGGTGTCCCTTTCCTCTCCAGGCTGGGTTATGCTGAGTGGGTGTACGGAGCATTCAATACCGGTGGAGTTTTTTGTTTGGATACACTTTTTTTAGTTAGCCTAGTAGTCCGTTATTTCACCTGGAACGCACGGTGTCAGGTCAGCATTCGGCAAAAAATCCTTCCTGTTGAGGTGGTGGTGTATGACATTTTGCATGAGGTGGGGAAGATTCGGGAGCTTGAGAGAGACAAGCGGGGTCAGGGGGCTTGGTTGAAGGCGTGGAGGGGTTTCAAGCCTCCCTGACTGCCAGGAGTCTCTTTCCCGGGTGTGGCTGTCTGTCTCTTATCACCCTAGATTATCAGTATTTTTGATGAATTTTTGATAAATGGCTGCGTACATAGGTGATGGGTTGTGCCTCTTAGGCCCTCTCTGCTGCTTTATGTAGATAGTTTTCTAGGGATGTTTTGGTAGTGGATTATGTATATATTGTATATATTCTGAACATGGATGTGTATTCCTTTGTTTTCTGTTGAAGTTTTGTACTATGGTTTTGTTTTTTACTTTTGTATAAAATTGGTTGCTTGATTCTTTTCAATAAAAGATCAATAGTGCCCCATCATTGGTGTCAGTGGGAGGAATAGTGCCCCATCATTGGAAGGAATAGTGCCCCATCATTGGGGTCAGTGGGAAGAATAGTGCCCCATCATTGGTGTCAGTGGGAGGAATAGTGCCCCATCATTGGTGTCAGTGGGAGGAATAGTGCCCCATCATTCGTGTCAGTGGGAGGAATAGTGCCCAATCATTGGTATCAGTGGGAGGAATAGTGCCCCATCATTGGTATCAGTGGGAGGAATAGTGCCCAATCATTGGTATCAGTGGGAGGAATAGTGCCCCATCATTGGTATCAGTGGGAGGAATAGTGCCCCATCATTGGTGGCAGTGGGAGGAATAGTGCCCCATCATTGGTGTCAGTGGGAGGAATAGTGTCCAATCATTGGAAGGAATAGTGCCCCATCCATGGGGTCAGTAGTTCTGCATCCACTCCTAAATTAACATTACAGCAGCACATGGCACAAGGACAGCAGTAGATTGCAGTGTCCCCAGTAGGGAGAAATATGGCATAAAGAGAATTAATGATTTTGCCATGACGCGGGGGGAGGGGCTGAACACAACCTGTCTTAATGTACTTTATTTTTAGCAGATGGGGGCACAGAAATAATCTGAGAGGTAGGAAGACTCGGAATTTCGGGTTTATTTTCTTCCTCCTCTGGGAATTCACGTGGGATTTTTTTTGTCTAGTGATGTACATTTGCTGTGAAAGTTTTCACCCCCCTCCTCATTGTTTGCATATTTGTCACATGATTGAGATTACTAAACACATGTTATTATTCCACAAAGATCACCCAAAATAAATACAAAATGCAGATTTTTAAATGATTCCAAATATTAACCCTTTCGCTGCCGGAGCTGGGTTTTTTTTTTTGCACACGTTTTAAAAAATAAATAATTTTACGAAAATATAAACCAACAGCTGCCCCCCCTTTTCAAGTGAAAAAATCACTAAACTGCTTGGAATTATCAAGTATCCCTTTCATGCCTGAGCCCATTTCTGACATTTGGTGTTTACAAGTTAAAATCAATATTTTTTTTTTGCTAGAAAATTACTTTGAACACCCCACACATTATTTATTTATGGTGACAGGTCCTCTTTATGGAGAGATCTGGGGTCTATAATAAATGTAAACATCCCATGTGACAGTAATAGGAGGTGACAGGTCCTCTTTATGGAGAGATCTGGGGTCTATAATGAATGTAAACATCCCATGTGACAGTAATAGGAGGTGAAAGGTCCTCTTTATGGAGAGATCTGGGGTCTATAATGAATGTAAACATCCCATGTGACAGTAATAGGAGGTGACAGGTCCTCTTTATGGAGAGATCTGGGGTCTATAATGAATGTAAACATCCCATGTGACAGTACTAGATGGTGACAGGTCCTCTTTATGGAGAGATCTGGGGTCTATAATAAATGTAAACATCCCTTGTGACAGTAATAAGAGGTGACAGGTCCTCTTTATGGAGAGATCTGGGGTCTATAATGAATGTAAACATCCCTTGTGACAGTAATAGGTGGTGACAGGTCCTCTTTATGGAGAGATCTGGGGTCTATAATGAATGTAAACATCCCTTGTGACAGTAATAGGAGGTGACAGGTCCTCTTTATGGAGAGATCTGGGGTCTATAATGAATGTAAACATTCCATGTGACAGTAATAAGAGGTGACAGGTCCTCTTTATGGAGAGATCTGGGGTCTATAATGAACGGAAACATCCCATGTGACTACTAGATGGTGACAGGTCCTCTTTATGGAGAGATCTGGGGTCTATAATGAATGTAAACATTCCATGTGACAGTAATAAGAGGTGACAGGTCCTCTTTATGGAGAGATCTGGGGTCTATAATGAATGTAAACATCCCATGTGACAGTAATAGGAGGTGAAAGGTCCTCTTTATGGAGAGATCTGGGGTCTATAATGAATGTAAACATCCCATGTGACAGTAATAGGAGGTGACAGGTCCTCTTTATGGAGAGATCTGGGGTCTATAATGAATGTAAACATCCCATGTGACAGTACTAGATGGTGACAGGTCCTCTTTATGGAGAGATCTAGGGTCTATAATGAATGTAAACATCCCATGTGACAGGTCCTCTTTATGGAGAGATCTGGGGGTCTATAATGAATGTAAACATCCCATGTGACAGTACTAGATGGTGACAGGTCCTCTTTATGGAGAGATCTGGGGTCTATAATGAATGTAAACATCCCTTGTGACAGTAATAGGTGGTGACAGGTCCTCTTTATGGAGAGATCTGGGGTCTATAATGAATGTAAACATCCCTTGTGACAGTAATAGGAGGTGACAGGTCCTCTTTATGGAGAGATCTGGGGTCTATAATGAACGGAAACATCCCATGTGACTACTAGATGGTGACAGGTCCTCTTTATGGAGAGATCTGGGGTCTATAATGAATGTAAACATTCCATGTGACAGTAATAAGAGGTGACAGGTCCTCTTTATGGAGAGATCTGGGGTCTATAATGAACGGAAACATCCCATGTGACTACTAGATGGTGACAGGTCCTCTTTATGGAGAGATCTGGGGTCTATAATGAATGTAAACATTACATGTGACAGTAATAAGAGGTGACAGGTCCTCTTTATGGGGAGATCTGGGGTCTATAATGAATGTAAACATCCCATGTGACAGTAATAAGAGGTGACAGGTCCTCTTTATGGAGAGATCTGGGGTCTATAATGAATGTAAACATCCCATGTGACTACTAGATGGTGACAGGTCCTCTTTATGGAGAGATCTGGGGTCTATAATGAATGTAAACATCCCATGTGACAGTAATAAGAGGTGACAGGTCCTCTTTATGGAGAGATCTGGGGTCTATAATGAACGGAAACATCCCATGTGACTACTAGATGGTGACAGGTCCTCTTTATGGAGAGATCTGGGGTCTATAATGAATGTAAACATTACATGTGACAGTAATAAGAGGTGACAGGTCCTCTTTATGGGGAGATCTGGGGTCTATAATGAATGTAAACATCCCATGTGACAGTAATAAGAGGTGACAGGTCCTCTTTATGGAGAGATCTGGGGGTCTATAATGAATGTAAACATCCCACGTGACAGTAATAGGAGGTGACAGGTCCTCTTTATGGAGAGATCTGGGGTCTATAATGAATGTAAACATTCCATGTGACAGTAATAGACGGTGACAGGTCCTCTTTATGGAGAGATCTGGGGTCTATAATGAATGTAAACATCCCATGTGACAGTAATAAGAGGTGACAGGTCCTCTTTATGGAGAGATCTGGGGGTCTATAATGAATGTAAACATCCCACGTGACAGTAATAGGAGGTGACAGGTCCTCTTTATGGAGAGATCTGGGGTCTATAATGAATGTAAACATCCCATGTGACTACTAGATGGTGACAGGTCCTCTTTATGGAGAGATCTGGGGTCTATAATGAATGTAAACATCCCATGTGACAGTAATAAGAGGTGACAGGTCCTCTTTATGGAGAGATCTGGGGTCTATAATGAATGTAAACATCCCTTGTGACAGTAATAGGTGGTGACAGGTCCTCTTTATGGAGAGATCTGGGGTCTATAATGAATGTAAACATCCCTTGTGACAGTAATAGGAGGTGACAGGTCCTCTTTATGGAGAGATCTGGGGTCTATAATGAATGTAAACATTCCATGTGACAGTAATAAGAGGTGACAGGTCCTCTTTATGGAGAGATCTGGGGTCTATAATGAACGGAAACATCCCATGTGACTACTAGATGGTGACAGGTCCTCTTTATGGAGAGATCTGGGGTCTATAATGAATGTAAACATTACATGTGACAGTAATAAGAGGTGACAGGTCCTCTTTATGGAGAGATCTGGGGGTCTATAATGAATGTAAACATCCCACGTGACAGTAATAGGAGGTGACAGGTCCTCTTTATGGAGAGATCTGGGGTCTATAATGAATGTAAACATTCCATGTGACAGTAATAGACGGTGACAGGTCCTCTTTATGGAGAGATCTGGGGTCTATAATGAATGTAAACATCCCATGTGACAGTAATAAGAGGTGACAGGTCCTCTTTATGGAGAGATCTGGGGGTCTATAATGAATGTAAACATCCCACGTGACAGTAATAGGAGGTGACAGGTCCTCTTTATGGAGAGATCTGGGGTCTATAATTAATGTAAACATCCCATGTGACTACTAGATGGTGACAGGTCCTCTTTATGGAGAGATCTGGGGTCTATAATGAATGTAAACATCCCATGTGACAGTAATAAGAGGTGACAGGTCCTCTTTATGGAGAGATCTGGGGTCTATAATGAATGTAAACATCCCTTGTGACAGTAATAGGTGGTGACAGGTCCTCTTTATGGAGAGATCTGGGGTCTATAATGAATGTAAACATCCCTTGTGACAGTAATAGGAGGTGACAGGTCCTCTTTATGGAGAGATCTGGGGTCTATAATGAATGTAAACATTCCATGTGACAGTAATAGACGGTGACAGGTCCTCTTTATGGAGAGATCTGGGGTCTATAATGAATGTAAACATCCCACGTGACAGTAATAGGAGGTGACAGGTCCTCTTTATGGAGAGATCTGGGGTCTACAATGAATGTAAACATTCCATGTGACAGTACTAGATGGTGACAGGTCCTCTTTATGGAGAGATCTGGGGTCTATAATGAATATAAACATCCTTTGTGACAGTAATAGGTGGTGAAAGGTCCTCTTTATGGAGAGATCTGGGGTCTATAATGAATATAAACATCACTTGTGACAGTAATAGGTGGTGACAGGTCCTCTTTATGGAGAGATCTGGGGTCTATAATGAATGTAAACATTACATGTGACAGTAATAAGAGGTGACAGGTCCTCTTTATGGAGAGATCTGGGGTCTATAATGAACGGAAACATCCCATGTGACTACTAGATGGTGACAGGTCCTCTTTATGGAGAGATCTGGGGTCTATAATGAATGTAAACATTCCATGTGACAGTAATAAGAGGTGACAGGTCCTCTTTATGGAGAGATCTGGGGTCTATAATGAATGTAAACATCCCACGTGACAGTAATAGGAGGTGACAGGTCCTCTTTATGGAGAGATCTGGGGGTCTATAATGAATGTAAACATCCCACGTGACAGTAATAGGAGGTGACAGGTCCTCTTTATGGAGAGATCTGGGGTCTATAATGAATGTAAACATTCCATGTGACAGTAATAGACGGTGACAGGTCCTCTTTATGGAGAGATCTGGGGTCTATAATTAATGTAAACATCCCATGTGACAGTAATAAGAGGTGACAGGTCCTCTTTATGGAGAGATCTGGGGGTCTATAATGAATGTAAACATCCCACGTGACAGTAATAGGAGGTGACAGGTCCTCTTTATGGAGAGATCTGGGGTCTACAATGAATGTAAACATCCCATGTGACAGTAATAAGAGGTGACAGGTCCTCTTTATGGAGAGATCTGGGGTCTATAATGAATGTAAACATCCCATGTGACAGTAATAGGAGGTGACAGGTCCTCTTTATGGAGAGATCTCGGGTCTATAATGAATGTAAACATCCCATGTGACAGTAATAGGAGGTGACAGGTCCTCTTTTTGGAGAGATCTGGGGGTCTATAATAAATGTAAACATCCCATGTGACAGTACTAGATGGTGACAGGTCCTCTTTATGGAGAGATCTGGGGTCTATAATGAATGTAAACATCCCATGTGACAGTAATAAGTGGTGACAGGTCCTCTTTATGGAGAGATCTGGGGTCTATAATGAATGTAAACATCCCACGTGACAGTAATAGGAGGTGACAGGTCCTCTTTATGGAGAGATCTGGGGGTCTATAATGAATGTAAACATCCCATTTGACAGGTCCTCTTTATGGAGAGATCTGGGGCCTATAATGAATGCAAACATCCCATGTGACAGTACTAGATGGTGACAGGTCCTCTTTATGGAGAGATCTGGGGGTCTATAATGAATGTAAACATCCCACGTGACAGTAATAGGAGGTGACAGGTCCTCTTTATGGAGAGATCTGGGGGTCTATAATGAATGTAAACATCCCATGTGACAGGTCCTCTTTATGGAGAGATCTGGGGGTCTATAATAAATGTAAACATCCCATGTGACAGTTCTAGATGGTGACAGGTCCTCTTTATGGAGAGATCTGGGGGTCTATAATGAATGTAAACATCCCACGTGACAGTAATAGGAGGTGACAGGTCCTCTTTATGGAGAGATCTGGGGGTCTATAATGAATGTAAACATCCCATGTGACAGGTCTATAATGAATGAAAACATCCCATGTGACAGGTCCTCTTTATGGAGAGATCTAGGGTCTATAATGAATGTAAACATCCCATGTGACAGGTCCTCTTTATGGAGAGATCTGGGGGTCTATAATGAATGTAAACATCCCATGTGACAGTACTAGATGGTGACAGGTCCTCTTTATGGAGAGATCTGGGGTCTATAATGAATGTAAACATCCCTTGTGACAGTAATAGGTGGTGACAGGTCCTCTTTATGGAGAGATCTGGGGTCTATAATGAATGTAAACATCCCTTGTGACAGTAATAGGAGGTGACAGGTCCTCTTTATGGAGAGATCTGGGGTCTATAATGAATGTAAACATTCCATGTGACAGTAATAAGAGGTGACAGGTCCTCTTTATGGAGAGATCTGGGGTCTATAATGAACGGAAACATCCCATGTGACTACTAGATGGTGACAGGTCCTCTTTATGGAGAGATCTGGGGTCTATAATGAATGTAAACATTCCATGTGACAGTAATAAGAGGTGACAGGTCCTCTTTATGGAGAGATCTGGGGTCTATAATGAATGTAAACATCCCTTGTGACAGTAATAGGAGGTGACAGGTCCTCTTTATGGAGAGATCTGGGGTCTATAATGAATGTAAACATTCCATGTGACAGTAATAAGAGGTGACAGGTCCTCTTTATGGAGAGATCTGGGGTCTATAATGAACGGAAACATCCCATGTGACTACTAGATGGTGACAGGTCCTCTTTATGGAGAGATCTGGGGTCTATAATGAATGTAAACATCCCTTGTGACAGTAATAGGAGGTGACAGGTCCTCTTTATGGAGAGATCTGGGGTCTATAATGAATGTAAACATTCCATGTGACAGTAATAAGAGGTGACAGGTCCTCTTTATGGAGAGATCTGGGGTCTATAATGAACGGAAACATCCCATGTGACTACTAGATGGTGACAGGTCCTCTTTATGGAGAGATCTGGGGTCTATAATGAATGTAAACATCCCTTGTGACAGTAATAGGAGGTGACAGGTCCTCTTTATGGAGAGATCTGGGGTCTATAATGAATGTAAACATTACATGTGACAGTAATAAGAGGTGACAGGTCCTCTTTATGGGGAGATCTGGGGTCTATAATGAATGTAAACATCCCATGTGACAGTAATAAGAGGTGACAGGTCCTCTTTATGGAGAGATCTGGGGTCTATAATGAATGTAAACATCCCATGTGACAGTAACAGGAGGTGACAGGTCCTCTTTATGGAGAGATCTGGGGTCTATAATGAATGTAAACATTCCATGTGACAGTAATAAGAGGTGACAGGTCCTCTTTATGGAGAGATCTGGGGGTCTATAATGAATGTAAACATCCCACGTGACAGTAAAAGGAGGTGACAGGTCCTCTTTATGGAGAGATCTGGGGTCTATAATGAATGTAAACATTCCATGTGACAGTAATAGATGGTGACAGGTCCTCTTTATGGAGAGATCTGGGGTCTATAATGAATGTAAACATCCCATGTGACAGTAATAAGAGGTGACAGGTCCTCTTTATGGAGAGATCTGGGGGTCTATAATGAATGTAAACATCCCACGTGACAGTAATAGGAGGTGACAGGTCCTCTTTATGGAGAGATCTGGGGTCTATAATGAATGTAAACATCCCATGTGACTACTAGATGGTGACAGGTCCTCTTTATGGAGAGATCTGGGGTCTATAATGAATGTAAACATCCCATGTGACAGTAATAAGAGGTGACAGGTCCTCTTTATGGAGAGATCTGGGGTCTATAATGAACGGAAACATCCCATGTGACTACTAGATGGTGACAGGTCCTCTTTATGGAGAGATCTGGGGTCTATAATGAATGTAAACATTACATGTGACAGTAATAAGAGGTGACAGGTCCTCTTTATGGGGAGATCTGGGGTCTATAATGAATGTAAACATCCCTTGTGACAGTAATAGGAGGTGACAGGTCCTCTTTATGGAGAGATCTGGGGTCTATAATGAATGTAAACATTCCATGTGACAGTAATAAGAGGTGACAGGTCCTCTTTATGGAGAGATCTGGGGTCTATAATGAACGGAAACATCCCATGTGACTACTAGATGGTGACAGGTCCTCTTTATGGAGAGATCTGGGGTCTATAATGAATGTAAACATTACATGTGACAGTAATAAGAGGTGACAGGTCCTCTTTATGGAGAGATCTGGGGGTCTATAATGAATGTAAACATCCCACGTGACAGTAATAGGAGGTGACAGGTCCTCTTTATGGAGAGATCTGGGGTCTATAATGAATGTAAACATTCCATGTGACAGTAATAGACGGTGACAGGTCCTCTTTATGGAGAGATCTGGGGTCTATAATGAATGTAAACATCCCATGTGACAGTAATAAGAGGTGACAGGTCCTCTTTATGGAGAGATCTGGGGGTCTATAATGAATGTAAACATCCCACGTGACAGTAATAGGAGGTGACAGGTCCTCTTTATGGAGAGATCTGGGGTCTATAATTAATGTAAACATCCCATGTGACTACTAGATGGTGACAGGTCCTCTTTATGGAGAGATCTGGGGTCTATAATGAATGTAAACATCCCATGTGACAGTAATAAGAGGTGACAGGTCCTCTTTATGGAGAGATCTGGGGTCTATAATGAATGTAAACATCCCTTGTGACAGTAATAGGTGGTGACAGGTCCTCTTTATGGAGAGATCTGGGGTCTATAATGAATGTAAACATCCCTTGTGACAGTAATAGGAGGTGACAGGTCCTCTTTATGGAGAGATCTGGGGTCTATAATGAATGTAAACATTCCATGTGACAGTAATAAGAGGTGACAGGTCCTCTTTATGGAGAGATCTGGGGTCTATAATGAACGGAAACATCCCATGTGACTACTAGATGGTGACAGGTCCTCTTTATGGAGAGATCTGGGGTCTATAATGAATGTAAACATTCCATGTGACAGTAATAAGAGGTGACAGGTCCTCTTTATGGAGAGATCTGGGGTCTATAATGAATGTAAACATCCCACGTGACAGTAATAGGAGGTGACAGGTCCTCTTTATGGAGAGATCTGGGGTCTACAATGAATGTAAACATCCCATGTGACAGTAATAACAGGTGACAGGTCCTCTTTATGGAGAGATCTGGGGTCTATAATGAATGTAAACATTCCATGTGACAGTAATAGACGGTGACAGGTCCTCTTTATGGAGAGATCTGGGGTCTATAATGAATGTAAACATCCCACGTGACAGTAATAGGAGGTGACAGGTCCTCTTTATGGAGAGATCTGGGGTCTACAATGAATGTAAACATTCCATGTGACAGTACTAGATGGTGACAGGTCCTCTTTATGGAGAGATCTGGGGTCTATAATGAATATAAACATCCTTTGTGACAGTAATAGGTGGTGAAAGGTCCTCTTTATGGAGAGATCTGGGGTCTATAATGAATATAAACATCACTTGTGACAGTAATAGGTGGTGACAGGTCCTCTTTATGGAGAGATCTGGGGGTCTATAATGAATGTAAACATCCCACGTGACAGTAATAGGAGGTGACAGGTCCTCTTTATGGAGAGATCTGGGGGTCTATAATGAATGTAAACATCCCACGTGACAGTAATAGGAGGTGACAGGTCCTCTTTATGGAGAGATCTGGGGTCTATAATGAATGTAAACATTCCATGTGACAGTAATAGACGGTGACAGGTCCTCTTTATGGAGAGATCTGGGGTCTATAATTAATGTAAACATCCCATGTGACAGTAATAAGAGGTGACAGGTCCTCTTTATGGAGAGATCTGGGGGTCTATAATGAATGTAAACATCCCACGTGACAGTAATAGGAGGTGACAGGTCCTCTTTATGGAGAGATCTGGGGTCTACAATGAATGTAAACATCCCATGTGACAGTAATAAGAGGTGACAGGTCCTCTTTATGGAGAGATCTGGGGTCTATAATGAATGTAAACATCCCATGTGACAGTAATAGGAGGTGACAGGTCCTCTTTATGGAGAGATCTCGGGTCTATAATGAATGTAAACATCCCATGTGACAGTAATAGGAGGTGACAGGTCCTCTTTTTGGAGAGATCTGGGGTCTATAATGAATGTAAACATCCCATGTGACAGTAATAAGTGGTGACAGGTCCTCTTTATGGAGAGATCTGGGGTCTATAATGAATGTAAACATCCCACGTGACAGTAATAGGAGGTGACAGGTCCTCTTTATGGAGAGATCTGGGGGTCTATAATGAATGTAAACATCCCATTTGACAGGTCCTCTTTATGGAGAGATCTGGGGCCTATAATGAATGCAAACATCCCATGTGACAGTACTAGATGGTGACAGGTCCTCTTTATGGAGAGATCTGGGGGTCTATAATGAATGTAAACATCCCACGTGACAGTAATAGGAGGTGACAGGTCCTCTTTATGGAGAGATCTGGGGGTCTATAATGAATGTAAACATCCCATGTGACAGGTCCTCTTTATGGAGAGATCTGGGGGTCTATAATAAATGTAAACATCCCATGTGACAGTTCTAGATGGTGACAGGTCCTCTTTATGGAGAGATCTGGGGGTCTATAATGAATGTAAACATCCCACGTGACAGTAATAGGAGGTGACAGGTCCTCTTTATGGAGAGATCTGGGGGTCTATAATGAATGTAAACATCCCATGTGACAGGTCTATAATGAATGAAAACATCCCATGTGACAGGTCCTCTTTATGGAGAGATCTAGGGTCTATAATGAATGTAAACATCCCATGTGACAGGTCCTCTTTATGGAGAGATCTGGGGGTCTATAATGAATGTAAACATCCCATGTGACAGTACTAGATGGTGACAGGTCCTCTTTATGGAGAGATCTGGGGTCTATAATGAATGTAAACATCCCTTGTGACAGTAATAGGTGGTGACAGGTCCTCTTTATGGAGAGATCTGGGGTCTATAATGAATGTAAACATCCCTTGTGACAGTAATAGGAGGTGACAGGTCCTCTTTATGGAGAGATCTGGGGTCTATAATGAATGTAAACATTCCATGTGACAGTAATAAGAGGTGACAGGTCCTCTTTATGGAGAGATCTGGGGTCTATAATGAACGGAAACATCCCATGTGACTACTAGATGGTGACAGGTCCTCTTTATGGAGAGATCTGGGGTCTATAATGAATGTAAACATTCCATGTGACAGTAATAAGAGGTGACAGGTCCTCTTTATGGAGAGATCTGGGGTCTATAATGAATGTAAACATCCCTTGTGACAGTAATAGGAGGTGACAGGTCCTCTTTATGGAGAGATCTGGGGTCTATAATGAATGTAAACATTCCATGTGACAGTAATAAGAGGTGACAGGTCCTCTTTATGGAGAGATCTGGGGTCTATAATGAACGGAAACATCCCATGTGACTACTAGATGGTGACAGGTCCTCTTTATGGAGAGATCTGGGGTCTATAATGAATGTAAACATCCCTTGTGACAGTAATAGGAGGTGACAGGTCCTCTTTATGGAGAGATCTGGGGTCTATAATGAATGTAAACATTCCATGTGACAGTAATAAGAGGTGACAGGTCCTCTTTATGGAGAGATCTGGGGTCTATAATGAACGGAAACATCCCATGTGACTACTAGATGGTGACAGGTCCTCTTTATGGAGAGATCTGGGGTCTATAATGAATGTAAACATTACATGTGACAGTAATAAGAGGTGACAGGTCCTCTTTATGGGGAGATCTGGGGTCTATAATGAATGTAAACATCCCATGTGACAGTAATAAGAGGTGACAGGTCCTCTTTATGGAGAGATCTGGGGTCTATAATGAATGTAAACATCCCATGTGACAGTAACAGGAGGTGACAGGTCCTCTTTATGGAGAGATCTGGGGTCTATAATGAATGTAAACATTCCATGTGACAGTAATAAGAGGTGACAGGTCCTCTTTATGGAGAGATCTGGGGTCTATAATGAATGTAAACATTCCATGTGACAGTAATAGATGGTGACAGGTCCTCTTTATGGAGAGATCTGGGGTCTATAATGAATGTAAACATCCCATGTGACAGTAATAAGAGGTGACAGGTCCTCTTTTTGGAGAGATCTGGGGGTCTATAATGAATGTAAACATCCCACGTGACAGTAATAGGAGGTGACAGGTCCTCTTTATGGAGAGATCTGGGGTCTATAATGAATGTAAACATCCCATGTGACTACTAGATGGTGACAGGTCCTCTTTATGGAGAGATCTGGGGTCTATAATGAATGTAAACATCCCATGTGACAGTAATAAGAGGTGACAGGTCCTCTTTATGGAGAGATCTGGGGTCTATAATGAACGGAAACATCCCATGTGACTACTAGATGGTGACAGGTCCTCTTTATGGAGAGATCTGGGGTCTATAATGAATGTAAACATTACATGTGACAGTAATAAGAGGTGACAGGTCCTCTTTATGGGGAGATCTGGGGTCTATAATGAATGTAAACATCCCATGTGACAGTAATAAGAGGTGACAGGTCCTCTTTATGGAGAGATCTGGGGGTCTATAATGAATGTAAACATCCCACGTGACAGTAATAGGAGGTGACAGGTCCTCTTTATGGAGAGATCTGGGGTCTATAATGAATGTAAACATTCCATGTGACAGTAATAGACGGTGACAGGTCCTCTTTATGGAGAGATCTGGGGTCTATAATGAATGTAAACATCCCATGTGACAGTAATAAGAGGTGACAGGTCCTCTTTATGGAGAGATCTGGGGGTCTATAATGAATGTAAACATCCCACGTGACAGTAATAGGAGGTGACAGGTCCTCTTTATGGAGAGATCTGGGGTCTATAATGAATGTAAACATCCCATGTGACTACTAGATGGTGACAGGTCCTCTTTATGGAGAGATCTGGGGTCTATAATGAATGTAAACATCCCATGTGACAGTAATAAGAGGTGACAGGTCCTCTTTATGGAGAGATCTGGGGTCTATAATGAATGTAAACATCCCTTGTGACAGTAATAGGTGGTGACAGGTCCTCTTTATGGAGAGATCTGGGGTCTATAATGAATGTAAACATCCCTTGTGACAGTAATAGGAGGTGACAGGTCCTCTTTATGGAGAGATCTGGGGTCTATAATGAATGTAAACATTCCATGTGACAGTAATAAGAGGTGACAGGTCCTCTTTATGGAGAGATCTGGGGTCTATAATGAACGGAAACATCCCATGTGACTACTAGATGGTGACAGGTCCTCTTTATGGAGAGATCTGGGGTCTATAATGAATGTAAACATTACATGTGACAGTAATAAGAGGTGACAGGTCCTCTTTATGGAGAGATCTGGGGGTCTATAATGAATGTAAACATCCCACGTGACAGTAATAGGAGGTGACAGGTCCTCTTTATGGAGAGATCTGGGGTCTATAATGAATGTAAACATTCCATGTGACAGTAATAGACGGTGACAGGTCCTCTTTATGGAGAGATCTGGGGTCTATAATGAATGTAAACATCCCATGTGACAGTAATAAGAGGTGACAGGTCCTCTTTATGGAGAGATCTGGGGGTCTATAATGAATGTAAACATCCCACGTGACAGTAATAGGAGGTGACAGGTCCTCTTTATGGAGAGATCTGGGGTCTATAATGAATGTAAACAT
This sequence comes from Rana muscosa, assembly GCA_029206835.1. Lineage (NCBI taxonomy): Eukaryota > Metazoa > Chordata > Amphibia > Anura > Ranidae > Rana > Rana muscosa. The sequence continues at coordinate 331,833,733 of CM055128.1, forward strand.
CCCATGTGACTACTAGATGGTGACAGGTCCTCTTTATGGAGAGATCTGGGGTCTATAATGAATGTAAACATCCCATGTGACAGTAATAAGAGGTGACAGGTCCTCTTTATGGAGAGATCTGGGGTCTATAATGAATGTAAACATCCCTTGTGACAGTAATAGGTGGTGACAGGTCCTCTTTATGGAGAGATCTGGGGTCTATAATGAATGTAAACATCCCTTGTGACAGTAATAGGAGGTGACAGGTCCTCTTTATGGAGAGATCTGGGGTCTATAATGAATGTAAACATTCCATGTGACAGTAATAAGAGGTGACAGGTCCTCTTTATGGAGAGATCTGGGGTCTATAATGAACGGAAACATCCCATGTGACTACTAGATGGTGACAGGTCCTCTTTATGGAGAGATCTGGGGTCTATAATGAATGTAAACATTCCATGTGACAGTAATAAGAGGTGACCGGTCCTCTTTATGGAGAGATCTGGGGTCTATAATGAATGTAAACATCCCACGTGACAGTAATAGGAGGTGACAGGTCCTCTTTATGGAGAGATCTGGGGTCTACAATGAATGTAAACATTCCATGTGACAGTACTAGATGGTGACAGGTCCTCTTTATGGAGAGATCTGGGGTCTATAATGAATATAAACATCCTTTGTGACAGTAATAGGTGGTGAAAGGTCCTCTTTATGGAGAGATCTGGGGTCTATAATGAATATAAACATCACTTGTGACAGTAATAGGTGGTGACAGGTCCTCTTTATGGAGAGATCTGGGGTCTATAATGAATGTAAACATTACATGTGACAGTAATAAGAGGTGACAGGTTCTCTTTATGGAGAGATCTGGGGGTCTATAATGAATGTAAACATCCCACGTGACAGTAATAGGAGGTGACAGGTCCTCTTTATGGAGAGATCTGGGGGTCTATAATGAATGTAAACATCCCACGTGACAGTAATAGGAGGTGACAGGTCCTCTTTATGGAGAGATCTGGGGTCTATAATGAATGTAAACATTCCATGTGACAGTAATAGACGGTGACAGGTCCTCTTTATGGAGAGATCTGGGGTCTATAATTAATGTAAACATCCCATGTGACAGTAATAGGAGGTGACAGGTCCTCTTTATGGAGAGATCTCGGGTCTATAATGAATGTAAACATCCCATGTGACAGTAATAGGAGGTGACAGGTCCTCTTTTTGGAGAGATCTGGGGGTCTATAATAAATGTAAACATCCCATGTGACAGTACTAGATGGTGACAGGTCCTCTTTATGGAGAGATCTGGGGTCTATAATGAATGTAAACATCCCATGTGACAGTAATAAGTGGTGACAGGTCCTCTTTATGGAGAGATCTGGGGTCTATAATGAATGTAAACATCCCACGTGACAGTAATAGGAGGTGACAGGTCCTCTTTATGGAGAGATCTGGGGGTCTATAATGAATGTAAACATCCCATTTGACAGGTCCTCTTTATGGAGAGATCTGGGGCCTATAATGAATGCAAACATCCCATGTGACAGTACTAGATGGTGACAGGTCCTCTTTATGGAGAGATCTGGGGGTCTATAATGAATGTAAACATCCCACGTGACAGTAATAGGAGGTGACAGGTCCTCTTTATGGAGAGATCTGGGGGTCTATAATGAATGTAAACATCCCATGTGACAGGTCCTCTTTATGGAGAGATCTGGGGGTCTATAATAAATGTAAACATCCCATGTGACAGTTCTAGATGGTGACAGGTCCTCTTTATGGAGAGATCTGGGGGTCTATAATGAATGTAAACATCCCACGTGACAGTAATAGGAGGTGACAGGTCCTCTTTATGGAGAGATCTGGGGGTCTATAATGAATGTAAACATCCCATGTGACAGGTCTATAATGAATGAAAACATCCCATGTGACAGGTCCTCTTTATGGAGAGATCTGGGGCCTATAATGAATGTAAACATCCCATGTGACAGTACTAGATGGTGACAGGTCCTCTTTATGGAGAGATCTGGGGTCTATAATGAATGTAAACATTCCATGTGACAGTAATAGACGGTGACAGGTCCTCTTTATGGAGAGATCTGGGGTCTATAATGAATGTAAACATCCCATGTGACAGGTCCTCTTTATGGAGAGATCTGGGGCCTATAATGAATGCAAACATCCCATGTGACAGTACTAGATGGTGACAGGTCCTCTTTATGGAGAGATCTGGGGTCTATAATGAATGTAAACATCCCATGTGACAGTAATAAGAGGTGACAGGTCCTCTTTATGGAGAGATCTGGGGGTCTATAATGAATGTAAACATCCCACGTGACAGTAATAGGAGGTGACAGGTCCTCTTTATGGAGAGATCTGGGGGTCTATAATGAATGTAAACATCCCACGTGACAGTAATAGGAGGTGGCAGGTCCTCTTTATGGAGAGATCTGGGGGTCTATAATGAATGTAAACATCCCATGTGACAGGTCCTCTTTATGGAGAGATCTGGGGCCTATAATGAATGTAAACATCCCATGTGACAGTACTAGATGGTGACAGGTCCTCTTTATGGAGAGATCTGGGGTCTATAATGAATGTAAACATCCCATGTGACAGTAATAAGAGGTGACAGGTCCTCTTTATGGAGAGATCTGGGGTTCTATAATGAATGTAAACATACCACGTGACAGTAATAGGAGGTGACAGGTCCTCTTTATGGAGAGATCTGGGGTCTATAATGAATGTAAACATTCCATGTGACAGTAATAGACGGTGACAGGTCCTCTTTATGGAGAGATCCGGGGTCTATAATGAATGTAAACATCCCACGTGACAGTAATAGGAGGTGACAGGTCCTCTTTATGGAGAGATCTGGGGTCTATAATGAATGTAAACATCCCATGTGACAGTAATAAATGGTGAAAGGTCCTCTTTATGGAGAGATCTGGGGTCTATAATGAATGTAAACATCCCATGTGACAGGTCCTCTTTATGGAGAGATCTGTGGCCTATAATGAATGTAAACATCCCATGTGACAGTACTAGATGGTGACAGGTCCTCTTTATGGAGAGATCTGGGGTCTATAATGAATGTAAACATTCCATGTGACAGTAATAAGAGGTGACAGGTCCTCTTTATGGAGAGATCTGGGGGTCTATAATGAATGTAAACATCCCACGTGACAGTAATAGGAGGTGACAGGTCCTCTTTATGGAGAGATCTGGGGTCTATAATGAATGTAAACATCCCATGTGACAGGTCCTCTTTATGGAGAGATCTGGGGCCTATAATGAATGTAAACATCCTATGTGACAGTACTAGATGGTGACAGGTCCTCTTTATGGAGAGATCTGGGGTCTATAATGAATGTAAACATTCCATGTGACAGTAATAGACGGTGACAGGTCCTCTTTATGGAGAGATCTGGGGTCTATAATGAATGTAAACATCCCATGTGACAGGTCCTCTTTATGGAGAGATCTGGGGCCTATAATGAATGCAAACATCCCATGTGACAGTACTAGATGGTGACAGGTCCTCTTTATGGAGAGATCTGGGGGTCTATAATGAATGTAAACATCCCACGTGACAGTAATAGGAGGTGACAGGTCCTCTTTATGGAGAGATCTGGGGGTCTATAATGAATGTAAACATCCCATGTGACAGGTCCTCTTTATGGAGAGATCTGGGGCCTATAATGAATGTAAACATCCCATGTGACAGTACTAGATGGTGACAGGTCCTCTTTATGGAGAGATCTGGGGCCTATAATGAATGTAAACATCCCATGTGACAGTACTAGATGGTGACAGGTCCTCTTTATGGAGAGATCTGGGGTCTATAATGAATGTAAACATCCCATGTGACAGTAATAAGAGGTGACAGGTCCTCTTTATGGAGAGATCTGGGGTTCTATAATGAATGTAAACATACCACGTGACAGTAATAGGAGGTGACAGGTCCTCTTTATGGAGAGATCTGGGGTCTATAATGAATGTAAACATTCCATGTGACAGTAATAGACGGTGACAGGTCCTCTTTATGGAGAGATCCGGGGTCTATAATGAATGTAAACATCCCACGTGACAGTAATAGGAGGTGACAGGTCCTCTTTATGGAGAGATCTGGGGTCTATAATGAATGTAAACATCCCATGTGACAGTAATAAATGGTGAAAGGTCCTCTTTATGGAGAGATCTGGGGTCTATAATGAATGTAAACATCCCATGTGACAGGTCCTCTTTATGGAGAGATCTGTGGCCTATAATGAATGTAAACATCCCATGTGACAGTACTAGATGGTGACAGGTCCTCTTTATGGAGAGATCTGGGGTCTATAATGAATGTAAACATTCCATGTGACAGTAATAAGAGGTGACAGGTCCTCTTTATGGAGAGATCTGGGGGTCTATAATGAATGTAAACATCCCACGTGACAGTAATAGGAGGTGACAGGTCCTCTTTATGGAGAGATCTGGGGTCTATAATGAATGTAAACATCCCATGTGACAGGTCCTCTTTATGGAGAGATCTGGGGCCTATAATGAATGTAAACATCCTATGTGACAGTACTAGATGGTGACAGGTCCTCTTTATGGAGAGATCTGGGGTCTATAATGAATGTAAACATTCCATGTGACAGTAATAGACGGTGACAGGTCCTCTTTATGGAGAGATCTGGGGTCTATAATGAATGTAAACATCCCATGTGACAGGTCCTCTTTATGGAGAGATCTGGGGCCTATAATGAATGCAAACATCCCATGTGACAGTACTAGATGGTGACAGGTCCTCTTTATGGAGAGATCTGGGGGTCTATAATGAATGTAAACATCCCACGTGACAGTAATAGGAGGTGACAGGTCCTCTTTATGGAGAGATCTGGGGGTCTATAATGAATGTAAACATCCCATGTGACAGGTCCTCTTTATGGAGAGATCTGGGGCCTATAATGAATGTAAACATCCCATGTGACAGTACTAGATGGTGACAGGTCCTCTTTATGGAGAGATCTGGGGCCTATAATGAATGTAAACATCCCATGTGACAGTACTAGATGGTGACAGGTCCTCTTTATGGAGAGATCTGGGGTCTATAATGAATGTAAACATCCCATGTGACAGTAATAGGTGACAGGTCCTCTTTATGGAGAGATCTGGGGGTCTTTAATGAATGTGAACATCCCACGTGACAGTAATAGGAGGTGACAGGTCCTCTTTATGGAGAGATCTGGGGGTCTATAATGAATGTAAACATCCCACGTGACAGTAGTAGGAGGTGACAGGTCCTCTTTATGGAGAGATCTGGGGTCTATAATGAATGTAAACATTCCATGTGACAGTAATAGACGGTGACATGTCCTCTTTATGGAGAGATCTGGGGTCTATAATGAATGTAAACATCCCATGTGACAGTAATAAGAGGTGACAGGTCCTCTTTATGGAGAGATCTGGGGTCTATAATGAACGTAAACATCCCATGTGACTACTAGATGGTGACAGGTCCTCTTTATGGAGAGATCTGGGGTCTATAATGAATGTAAACATCCCACGTGACAGTAATAGGAGGTGACAGGTCCTCTTTATGGAGAGATCTGGGGTCTATAATGAATGTAAACATTACATGTGACAGTAATAAGAGGTGACAGGTCCTCTTTATGGAGAGATCTGGGGTCTATAATGAATGTAAACATCCCATGTGACAGTAACAGGAGGTGACAGGTCCTCTTTATGGAGAGATCTGGGGTCTATAATGAATGTAAACATTCCAAGTGACAGTAATAGACGGTGACAGGTCCTCTTTATGGAGAGATCTGGGGTCTATAATGAATGTAAACATCCCACATGAGAGTACTAGATGGTGACAGGTCCTCTTTATGGAGAGATCTGGGGTCTATAATGAATATAAACATCCCTTGTGACAGTAATAGGTGGTGACAGGTCCTCTTTATGGAGAGATCTGGGGTCTATAATGAATGTAAACATCCCATGTGACAGTACTAGATGGTGACAGGTCCTCTTTATGGAGAGATCTGGGGTCTATAATGAATGTAAACATCCCATGTGACAGTAATAGGAGCTGACAGGTCCTCTTTATGGAGAGATCTGGGATCTATAATAAATGTAAACATCCCATGTGACAGTACTAGATGGTGACAGGTCCTCTTTATGGAGAGATCTGGGGTCTATAATAAATGTAAACATCCCATTTGACAGTACTAGATGGTGACAGGTCCTCTTTATGGAGAGATCTGGGGTCTATAATGAATGTAAACATCCCATGTGACAGTAATAGGAGGTGACAGGTCCTCTTTATGGAGAGATCTGGGGTCTATAATGAATGTAAACATCCCATGTGACAGTAACAGGAGGTGACAGGTCCTCTTTATGGAGAGATCTGGGGTCTATAATGAATGTAAACATCCCATGTGACAGTAATAGGAGGTGACAGGTCCTCTTTATGGAGAGATCTGGGGGTCTATAATGAATGTAAACATCCCATGTAACAGGTCCTCTTTATGGAGAGATCTGGGGCCTATAATGAATGCAAACATCCCATGTGACAGTACTAGATGGTGACAGGTCCTCTTTATGGAGAGATCTGGGGGTCTATAATGAATGTAAACATCCCACGTGACAGTAATAGGAGGTGACAGGTCCTCTTTATGGAGAGATCTGGGGGTCTATAATGAATGTAAACATCCCATGTGACAGGTCCTCTTTATGGAGAGATCTGGGGTCTACAATGAATGTAAACATCCCAGTTGACAGTACTAGATGGTGACAGGTCCTCTTTATGGAGAGATCTGGGGTCTATAATGAATGTAAACATCCCACGTGACAGTAATAGGAGGTGACAGGTCCTCTTTATGGAGAGATCTGGGGGTCTATAATGAATGTAAACATCCCACGTGACAGTAATAGGAGGTGACAGGTCCTCTTTATGGAGAGATCTGGGGTCTATAATGAATGTAAACATTCCATGTGACAGTAATAGACGGTGACAGGTCCTCTTTATGGAGAGATCTGGGGTCTATAATGAATGTAAACATCCCATGTGACAGGTCCTCTTTATGGAGAGATCTGGGGCCTATAATGAATGCAAACATCCCATGTGACAGTACTAGATGGTGACAGGTCCTCTTTATGGAGAGATCTGGGGGTCTATAATGAATGTAAACATCCCACGTGACAGTAATAGGAGTTGACAGGTCCTCTTTATGGAGAGATCTGGGGGTCTATAATGAATGTAAACATCCCACGTGACAGTAATAGGAGGTGACAGGTCCTCTTTATGGAGAGATCTGGGGTCTATAATGAATGTAAACATTCCATGTGACAGTAATAGGAGGTGACAGGTCCTCTTTATGGAGAGATCTGGGGGTCTATAATGAATGTAAACATCCCACGTGACAGTAATAGGAGGTGACAGGTCCTCTTTATGGAGAGATCTGGGGGTCTATAATGAATGTAAACATCCCACGTGACAGTAATAGGAGGTGACAGGTCCTCTTTATGGAGAGATCTGGGGTCTATAATGAATGTAAACATTCCATGTGAAAGTAATAGACGGTGACAGGTCCTCTTTATGGAGAGATCTGGGGGTCTATAATGAATGTAAACATCCCATGTGACAGTAATAAGAGGTGACAGGTCCTCTTTATGGAGAGATCTGGGGTCTATAATGAATGTAAACATTCCATGTGACAGTAATAAGAGGTGACAGGTCCTCTTTATGGAGAGATCTGGGGTCTATAATGAATGTAAACATCCCATGTGACAGTAATAGGAGGTGACAGGTCCTCTTTATGGAGAGATCTGGGGTCTATAATGAATGTAAACATCCCATGTGACAGTAATAGGCGGTGACAGGTCCTCTTTATGGAGAGATCTGGGGTCTATAATGAATGTAAACATTCCATGTGACAGTAATAGACGGTGACAGGTCCTCTTTATGGAGAGATCTGGGGTCTATAATGAATGTAAACATCCCACGTGACAGTACTAGATGGTGACAGGTCCTCTTTATGGAGAGATCTGGGGTCTATAATGAATATAAACATCCCTTGTGACAGTAATAGGTGGTGACAGGTCCTCTTTATGGAGAGATCTGGGGTCTATAATGAATATAAACATCACTTGTGACAGTAATAGGTGGTGACAGGTCCTCTTTATGGAGAGATCTGGGGTCTATAATGAATGTAAACATCCCATGTGACAGTAATAGGCGGTGACAGTCCTCTTTATGGAGAGATCTGGGGTCTATAATGAATGTAAACATCCCATGTGACAGTAACAGGAGGTGACAGGTCCTCTTTATGGAGGGATCTGGGGTCTATAATGAATGTAAATATTCCATGTGACAGTAATAGACGGTGACAGGTCCTCTTTATGGAGAGATCTGGGGTCTATAATGAATGTAAACATTCCATGTGACAGTAATAAGAGGTGAAAGGTCCTCTTTATGGAGAGATCTGGGGGTCTATAATGAATGTAAACATCCCACGTGACAGTAATAGGAGGTGACAGGTCCTCTTTATGGAGAGATCTGGGGTCTATAATGAATGTAAACATCCCATGTGACAGTAATAGGCGGTGACAGGTCCTCTTTATGGAGAGATCTGGGGTCTATAATAAATGTAAACATCCCCTGTGACAGTAACAGGAGGTGACGGGTCCTCTTTATGGAGAGATCTGGGGTCTATAATGAATGTAAACATCCCACGTGACAGTAATAGGAGGTGACAGGTCCTCTTTATGGAGAGATCTGGGGTCTATAATGAATGTAAACATCCCACGTGACAGTACTAGATGGTGACAGGTCCTCTTTATGGAGAGATCTGGGGTCTATAATGAATATAAACATCCCTTGTGACAGTAATAGGTGGTGACAGGTCCTCTTTATGGAGAGATCTGGGGGTCTATAATGAATGTAAACATCCCACGTGACAGTAATAGGAGGTGACAGGTCCTCTTTATGGAGAGATCTGGGGGTCTATAATGAATGTAAACATCCCATGTGACAGGTCCTCTTTATGGAGAGATCTGGGGCCTATAATGAATGTAAACATCCCATGTGACAGTACTAGATGGTGACAGGTCCTCTTTATGGAGAGATCTGGGGTCTATAATGAATGTAAACATCCCATGTGACAGTAATAAGAGGTGACAGGTCCTCCTTTATGGAGAGATCTGGGGGTCTATAATGAATGTAAACATCCCACGTGACAGTAATAGGAGGTGACAGGTCCTCTTTATGGAGAGATCTGGGGTCTATAATAAATGTAAACATCCCATGTGACAGTAACAGGAGGTGACGGGTCCTCTTTATGGAGAGATCTGGGGTCTATAATGAATGTAAACATCCCACGTGACAGTAATAGGAGGTGACAGGTCCTCTTTATGGAGAGATCTGGGGTCTATAATGAATGTAAACATCCCATGTGACAGTAATAAGAGGTGACAGGTCCTCTTTATGGAGAGATCTGGGGGTCTATAATGAATGTAAACATCCCATGTGACAGTAATAGGTGGTGACAGGTCCTCTTTATGGAGAGATCTGGGGTCTATAATGAATGTAAACATTCCATGTGACAGTAATAGACGGTGACAGGTCCTCTTTATGGAGAGATCTGGGGTCTATAATGAATGTAAACATCCCACGTGACAGTACTAGATGGTGACAGGTCCTCTTTATGGAGAGATCTGGGGTCTATAATGAATATAAACATCCCTTGTGACAGTAATAGGTGGTGACAGGTCCTCTTTATGGAGAGATCTGGGGTCTATAATGAATATAAACATCACTTGTGACAGTAATAGGTGGTGACAGGTCCTCTTTATGGAGAGATCTGGGGTCTATAATGAATGTAAACATCCCATGTGACAGTAATAGGCGGTGACAGTCCTCTTTATGGAGAGATCTGGGGTCTATAATGAATGTAAACATCCCATGTGACAGTAACAGGAGGTGACAGGTCCTCTTTATGGAGGGATCTGGGGTCTATAATGAATGTAAATATTCCATGTGACAGTAATAGACGGTGACAGGTCCTCTTTATGGAGAGATCTGGGGTCTATAATGAATGTAAACATTCCATGTGACAGTAATAAGAGGTGAAAGGTCCTCTTTATGGAGAGATCTGGGGGTCTATAATGAATGTAAACATCCCACGTGACAGTAATAGGAGGTGACAGGTCCTCTTTATGGAGAGATCTGGGGTCTATAATAAATGTAAACATCCCCTGTGACAGTAACAGGAGGTGACGGGTCCTCTTTATGGAGAGATCTGGGGTCTATAATGAATGTAAACATCCCACGTGACAGTAATAGGAGGTGACAGGTCCTCTTTATGGAGAGATCTGGGGTCTATAATGAATGTAAACATCCCACGTGACAGTACTAGATGGTGACAGGTCCTCTTTATGGAGAGATCTGGGGTCTATAATGAATATAAACATCCCTTGTGACAGTAATAGGTGGTGACAGGTCCTCTTTATGGAGAGATCTGGGGGTCTATAATGAATGTAAACATCCCACGTGACAGTAATAGGAGGTGACAGGTCCTCTTTATGGAGAGATCTGGGGGTCTATAATGAATGTAAACATCCCATGTGACAGGTCCTCTTTATGGAGAGATCTGGGGCCTATAATGAATGTAAACATCCCATGTGACAGTACTAGATGGTGACAGGTCCTCTTTATGGAGAGATCTGGGGGCTATAATGAATGTAAACATCCCATGTGACAGTAATAAGAGGTGACAGGTCCTCTTTATGGAGAGATCTGGAGGTCTAAAATGAATGTGAACATCCCACGTGACAGTAATAGGAGGTGACAGGTCCTCTTTATGGAGAGATCTGGGGGTCTATAATGAATGTAAACATCCCACGTGACAGTAATAGTAGGTGACAGGTCCTCTTTATGGAGAGATCTGGGGTCTATAATGAATGTAAACATTCCATGTGAAAGTAATAGACGGTGACAGGTCCTCTTTATGGAGAGATCTGGGGTCTATAATGAATGTAAACATCCCATGTGACAGTAATAAGAGGTGACAGGTTCTCTTTATGGAGAGATCTGGGGGTCTATAATGAATGTAAACATCCCATGTGACAGTAATAAGAGGTGACAGGTCCTCTTTATGGAGATATCTGGGGGTCTATAATGAATGTAAACATCCCATGTGACAGTAATAGGTGGTGACAGGTCCTCTTTATGGAGAGATCTGGGGTCTATAATGAATGTAAACATTCCATGTGACAGTAATAGACGGTGACAGGTCCTCTTTATGGAGAGATCTGGGGTCTATAATGAATGTAAACATCCCACGTGACAGTACTAGATGGTGACAGGTCCTCTTTATGGAGAGATCTGGGGTCTATAATGAATATAAACATCCCTTGTGACAGTAATAGGTGGTGACAGGTCCTCTTTATGGAGAGATCTGGGGTCTATAATGAATGTAAACATCCCATGTGACAGTGATAGGCGGTGACAGTCCTCTTTATGGAGAGATCTGGGGTCTATAATGAATGTAAACATCCCATGTGACAGTAACAGGAGGTGACAGGTCCTCTTTATGGAGAGATCTGGGGTCTATAATGAATGTAAATATTCCATGTAACAGTAATAGACGGTGACAGGTCCTCTTTATGGAGAGATCTGGGGTCTATAATGAATGTAAACATTCCATGTGACAGTAATAAGAGGTGAAAGGTCCTCTTTATGGAGAGATCTGGGGGTCTATAATGAATGTAAACATCCCACGTGACAGTAATAGGAGGTGACAGGTCCTCTTTATGGAGAGATCTGGGGTCTATAATGAATGTAAACATCCCATGTGACAGTAATAAGAGGTGACAGGGCCTCTTTATGGAGAGATCTGGGGGTCTATAATGAATGTAAACATCCCACGTGACAGTAATAGGAGGTGACAGGTCCTCTTTATGGAGAGATCTGGGGGTCTATAATGAATGTAAACATCCCACGTGTCAGTAATAGGAGGTGACAGGTCCTCTTTATGGAGAGATCTGGGGTCTATAATGAATGTAAACATTCCATGTGACAGTAATAGACGGTGACAGGTCCTCTTTATGGAGAGATCTGGGGTCTATAATGAATGTAAACATCCCATGTGACAGTAATAAGAGGTGACAGGTCCTCTTTATGGAGAGATCTGGGGGTCTATAATGAATGTAAACATCCCACGTGACAGTAATAGGAGGTGACAGGTCCTCTTTATGGAGAGATCTGGGGTCTATAATGAATGTAAACATACCATGTGACAGTAATAAGAGGTGACAGGTCCTCTTTATGGAGAGATCTGGGGTCTATAATGAACGTAAACATCCCATGTGACTACTAGATGGTGACAGGTCCTCTTTATGGAGAGATCTGGGGTCTATAATGAATGTAAACATCCCATGTGACAGTAATAAGAGGTGACAGGTCCTCTTTATGGAGAGATCTGGGGTCTATAATGAATGTAAACATCCCACGTGACAGTAATAGGAGGTGACAGGTCCTCTTTATGGAGAGATCTCGGGTCTATAATGAATGTAAACATCCCATGTGACAGTAATAGGCGGTGACAGGTCCTCTTCATGGGGAGTTCTGGGGTCTATAATAAATGTAAACATCCCCTGTGACAGTAACAGGAGGTGACAGGTCCTCTTTATGGAGAGATCTGGGGACTATAATGAATGTAAACATTCCATGTGACAGTAATAGACGGTGACAGGTCCTCGTAATGGAGAGATCTGGGGTCTATAATGAATGTAAACATCCCATGTGACAGTAATAAGAGGTGACAGGTCCTCTTTATGGAGAGATCTGGGGGTCTATAATGAATGTAAACATCCCACGTGACAGTAATAGGAGGTGACAGGTCCTCGTTATGGAGAGATCTGGGGTCTATAATGAATGTAAACATCCCATGTGACAGTAACAGGAGGTGACAGGTCCTCTTTATGGAGAGATCTGGGGTCTATAATGAATGTAAACATTCCAAGTGACAGTAATAGGAGGTGACAGGTCCTCTTTATGGAGAGATCTGGGGTCTATAATGAATGTAAACATCCCACGTGAGAGTACTAGATGGTGACAGGTCCTCTTTATGGAGAGATCTGGGGTCTATAATGAATATAAACATCCCTTGTGACAGTAATAGGTGGTGACAGGTCCTCTTTATGGAGAGATCTGGGGGTCTATAATAAATGTAAACATCCCATGTGACAGTACTAGATGGTGACAGGTCCTCTTTATGGAGAGATCTGGGGTCTATAATAAATGTAAACATCCCATGTGACAGTAATAGACGGTGACAGGTCCTCTTTATGGAGAGATCTGGGGTCTATAATGAATGTAAACATCCCACGTGACAGTACTAGATGGTGACAGGTCCTCTTTATGGAGAGATCTGGGGTCTATAATGAATATAAACATCCCTTGTGACAGTAATAGGTGGTGACAGGTCCTCTTTATGGAGAGATCTGGGGTCTATAATGAATGTAAACATCCCATGTGACAGTAATAGGCGGTGACAGTCCTCTTTATGGAGAGATCTGGGGTCTATAATGAATGTAAACATCCCATGTGACAGTAACAGGAGGTGACAGGTCCTCTTTATGGAGAGATCTGGGGTCTATAATGAATGTAAATATTCCATGTGACAGTAATAGACGGTGACAGGTCCTCTTTATGGAGAGATCTGGGGTCTATAATGAATGTAAACATTCCATGTGACAGTAATAAGAGGTGAAAGGTCCTCTTTATGGAGAGATCTGGGGGTCTATAATGAATGTAAACATCCCACGTGACAGTAATAGGAGGTGACAGGTCCTCTTTATGGAGAGATCTGGGGTCTATAATGAATGTAAACATCCCATGTGACAGTAATAAGAGGTGACAGGTCCTCTTTATGGAGAGATCTGGGGGTCTATAATGAATGTAAACATCCCACGTGACAGTAATAGGAGGTGACAGGTCCTCTTTATGGAGAGATCTGGGGGTCTATAATGAATGTAAACATCCCACGTGTCAGTAATAGGAGGTGACAGGTCCTCTTTATGGAGAGATCTGGGGTCTATAATGAATGTAAACATTCCATGTGACAGTAATAGACGGTGACAGGTCCTCTTTATGGAGAGATCTGGGGTCTATAATGAATGTAAACATCCCATGTGACAGTAATAAGAGGTGACAGGTCCTCTTTATGGAGAGATCTGGGGGTCTATAATGAATGTAAACATCCCACGTGACAGTAATAGGAGGTGACAGGTCCTCTTTATGGAGAGATCTGGGGTCTATAATGAATGTAAACATTCCATGTGACAGTAATAAGAGGTGACAGGTCCTCTTTATGGAGAGATCTGGGGTCTATAATGAACGTAAACATCCCTTGTGACTACTAGATGGTGACAGGTCCTCTTTATGGAGAGATCTGGGGTCTATAATGAATGTAAACATCCCATGTGACAGTAATAAGAGGTGACAGGTCCTCTTTATGGAGAGATCTGGGGTCTATAATGAATGTAAACATCCCATGTGACAGTAATAGGAGGTGACAGGTCCTCTTTATGGAGAGATCTGGGGTCTATAATGAATGTAAACATCCCATGTGACAGTAATAGGAGGTTACATAGTTACATAGTTACATAGTTAGTCAGGTTGAAAAAAGACACAAGTCCATCCAGTTCAACCGTAAAAAATAAAAATAAAAAAATAAAAATAAACATATATCGTACAATCCCATATACCCAATTCTATACCCACAGTTGATCCAGAGGAAGGCAAAAAAACCCAGAAGAGCATTATCCAATTTGCTACAGCAGGGGAAAAAATTCCTTCCTGATCCCCCGAGAGGCAATCGGATATTCCCTGGATCAACTTTACCTATAAATGTCAGTACCCAGTTATATTCTGTACATTTAAGAAAGAATCCAGGCCCTTCTTAAAGCAATCTACTGAGCTGGCCAGAACCACCTCTGCAGGGAGTCTATTCCACATTTTCACAGCTCTTACTGTGAAAAAACCTTTCCGTATTTGGAGGTGAAATCTCTTTTCCTCTAGACGCAAAGAGTGCCCCCTTATCCTTTGTGTTGACCGTAAAGTGAATAACTGAACACCAAGTTCACTATATGGACCCCTTATATATTTGTACATGTTGATCATATCCCCCCTTAATCTCCTCTTCTCAAGAGAGAATAAATTCAGTTCCTCTAATCTCTCCTCATAGCTGAGCTCCTCCATGCCTCTTATCAGTTTGGTTGCCCTTCTCTGCACTTTCTCCAGTTCCCCAATATCCTTTTTGAGAACTGGGGCCCAAAACTGAACTGCATATTCCAGATGAGGTCTTACTAATGATTTGAACAGGGGCAAAATGATATCTCTCTCTCTGGAGACCATACCTCTCTTAATACAAGAAAGGACTTTGCTCGCTTTGGAAACCGCAGCTTGGCATTGCATGCCATTATTGAGCTTATGATCTACCAAAACCCCCAGATCCTTCTCCACTACGGATCCCCCCAGTTGTACTCCCCCTAGTATGTATGATGCATTCATATTATTAGCCCCCAAGTGCATAACTTTACATTTATCAACATTAAACCTCATCTGCCACATAGTCGCCCAATTAGACAGAGCATTGAGGTCGGCTTGTAAATTGGCGACATCCTGTAAGGACGTTATTCCACTGCATAGCTTGGTGTCATCTGCAAAGACAGAAATGTTACTTTTGATCTCAGACCCAATATCATTTATAAAGATATTAAAAAGTAAGGGTCCCAGCACTGAACCTTGGGGTACACCACTGATAACCTTGGACCATTCAGAGTAAGAATCATTAACCACTACTCTCTGAATTCTGTCTTTTAGCCAGTTTTCTATCCATTTACAAACTGATATTTCCAATCCTGTAGACTTTACCTTACACATGAACCGTGTGTGGGGAACTGTATCGAACGCTTTTGCAAAATCCAAGTATACCACGTCCACTGCCACCCCTCTGTCCAAGTATACCACGTCCACCACCACTCCTCTGTCCAAGTATACCACGTCCACCGCCACCCCTCTGTCCAAGGTCTTACTTACCTCTTCATAAAAAGAAATCAGGTTTGTTTGACAACTTCTGTCTTTCATGAATCCATGCTGTCTGTTGCTTAAATAGTTTTTTTCCAGCAAGAACTCATCTATGTGGTCTTTTATTAATCTCTCCAGTATTTTCCCAACTATAGAAGTTAAACTAACAGGTCTATAGTTACTTGGTAAACACTTAATTCCCTTTTTAAATATAGGCACCACATTGGCCCTGCGCCAATCCAGTGGTACTATTCCTGTCATTGAGTCCCTAAAAATTAAATACAATGGCTTTGAAATTACAGAGCTCAATTCTTTTAGGATCCGTGGGTGTATGCCATCTGGTCCAGGTGCTTTATCCACCTTTATTCCATCTAAATATTTCTGGACCATATCACTTTTGAGCCATTGTGGATTTGGGGCTGTGTCACTACCACCCCCATTTTGGACATGAGCTCCCCCATGCTCCTTTGTATACACAGAACTGAAGAAAGTATTTAATAAATTAGCCTTCTCTTTGTCCCCAGTCACCCACTCTAGATTATTTTGTAAAGGGCCTACATGCTCAGACTTGACCTTTTTACTATTAATATATTTGAAGAATTTTTTGGGGTTTGTCCTACTATCTTTTGCAATCTGTCGTTCGTTTTGAATTTTTGCATCCTTGATTTCCTTTTTACATATCCTGTTATATTCTTTGTAACATTTAAATGACACTAGTGTTCCCTCATTTTTATATTTTTTAAAAGCTCTTTTCTTATAGTTTATAGCTTTTTTAACTTTGTCAGTGAGCCACATAGGTTTTATTTTTAGCCTTTTAAACTTATTGCCCATGGGAATATACTTTGCAGTGAGTTCCCAAACAGTCTTTTTGAAGAATTCCCATTTCTGTTCTTTGCCCATTGATGCCAATATTCCTTCCCAGTCTAAGTCCTGGAGAGCAGCACTCATCCTTGGAAAATTTGCTCTCTTGAAATTAAGTGTTTTTATCTTTCCTGTATGTGATTTTTGCTTACAACTAAGGTGACAGGTCCTCTTTTTGGAGAGATCTCGGGTCTATAATGAATGTAAACATCCCATGTGACAGTAATAGGCGGTGACAGGTCCTCTTCATGGGGAGTTCTGGGGTCTATAATAAATGTAAACATCCCCTGTGACAGTAACAGGAGGTGACAGGTCCTCTTTATGGAGAGATCTGGGGACTATAATGAATGTAAACATTCCATGTGACAGTAATAAGAGGTGACAGGTCCTCTTTATGGAGAGATCTGGGGGTCTATAATGAATGTAAACATCCCATGTGACAGTAATAAGAGGTGACAGGTCCTCTTTATGGAGAGATCTGGGGGTCTATAATGAATGTAAACATCCCACGTGACAGTAATAGGAGGTGACAGGTCCTCTTTATGGAGAGATCTGGGGTCTACAATGAATGTAAACATCCCATGTGACAGTAATAAGAGGTGACAGGTCCTCTTTATGGAGAGATCTGGGGTCTATAATGAATGTAAACATCCCATGTGACAGTAATAAGAGGTGACAGGTCCTCTTTATGGAGAGATCTGGGGGTCTATAATGAATGTAAACATCCCACGTGACAGTAATAGGAGGTGACAGGTCCTCTTTATGGAGAGATCTGGGGTCTATAATGAATGTAAACATCCCATGTGACAGTAACAGGAGGTGACAGGTCCTCTTTATGGAGAGATCTGGGGTCTATAATGAATGTAAACATCCCACGTGAGAGTACTAGATGGTGACAGGTCCTCTTTATGGAGAGATCTGGGGTCTATAATGAATATAAACATCCCTTGTGACAGTAATAGGTGGTGACAGGTCCTCTTTATGGAGAGATCTGGGGTCTATAATGAATATAAAGATCACTTGTGACAGTAAGAGGTGGTGACGGGTCCTCTTTATGGAGAGATCTGGGGTCTATAATGAATGTAAACATCCCATGTGACAGTACTAGATGGTGACAGGTCCTCTTTATGGAGAGATCTGGGGTCTATAATGAATGTAAACATCCCTTGTGACAGTAATAGGAGGTGACAGGTTCTCTTTATGGAGAGATCTGGGGTCTATAATGAATGTAAACATCCCATGTGACAGTAATAGGAGCTGACAGGTCCTCTTTACGGAGAGATCTGGGGGTCTATAATAAATGTAAACATCCCATGTGACAGTACTAGATGGTGACAGGTCCTCTTTATGGAGAGATCTGGGGTCTATAATAAATGTAAACATCCCATGTGACAGTAATAGGCGGTGACAGGTCCTCTTTATGGGGAGTTCTGGGGTCTATAATAAATGTAAACATCCCCTGTGACAGTAACAGGAGGTGACAGGTCCTCTTTATGGAGAGATCTGGGGTCTATAATGAATGTAAACATTCCATGTGACAGTAATAGACGGTGACAGGTCCTCGTAATGGAGAGATCTGGGGTCTATAATGAATGTAAACATCCCACGTGACAGTAATAGGAGGTGACAGGTCCTCTTTATGGAGAGATCTGGGGTCTATAATGAATGTAAACATCCCATGTGACAGTAACAGGAGGTGACAGGTCCTCTTTATGGAGAGATCTGGGGTCTATAATGAATGTAAACATTCCAAGTGACAGTAATAGACGGTGACAGGTCCTCTTTATGGAGAGATCTGGGGTCTATAATGAATGTAAACATCCCACATGAGAGTACTAGATGGTGACAGGTCCTCTTTATGGAGAGATCTGGGGTCTATAATGAATATAAACATCCCTTGTGACAGTAATAGGTGGTGACAGGTCCTCTTTATGGAGAGATCTGGGGTCTATAATGAATGTAAACATCCCATGTGACAGTACTAGATGGTGACAGGTCCTCTTTATGGAGAGATCTGGGGTCTATAATGAATGTAAACATCCCATGTGACAGTAATAGGAGCTGACAGGTCCTCTTTATGGAGAGATCTGGGATCTATAATAAATGTAAACATCCCATGTGACAGTACTAGATGGTGACAGGTCCTCTTTATGGAGAGATCTGGGGTCTACAATGAATGTAAACATCCCAGTTGACAGTACTAGATGGTGACAGGTCCTCTTTATGGAGAGATCTGGGGTCTATAATGAATGTAAACATCCCATGTGACAGTAATAAGAGGTGACAGGTCCTCTTTATGGAGAGATCTGGGGTCTATAATGAATGTAAACATCCCATGTGACAGTAATGAGAGGTGACAGGTCCTCTTTATGGAGAGATCTGGGGTCTATAATGAATGTAAACATCCCATGTGACAGTAATAGGAGGTGACAGGTCCTCTTTATGGAGAGATCTGGGGTCTATAATGAATGTAAACATCCCATGTGACAGTAATAGGCGGTGACAGGTCCTCTTTATGGAGAGATCTGGGGTCTATAATAAATGTAAACATCCCCTGTGACAGTAACAGGAGGTGACGGGTCCTCTTTATGGAGAGATCTGGGGTCTATAATGAATGTAAACATCCCACGTGACAGTAATAGGAGGTGACAGGTCCTCTTTATGGAGAGATCTGGGGTCTATAATGAATGTAAACATCCCACGTGACAGTACTAGATGGTGACAGGTCCTCTTTATGGAGAGATCTGGGGTCTATAATGAATATAAACATCCCTTGTGACAGTAATAGGTGGTGACAGGTCCTCTTTATGGAGAGATCTGGGGGTCTATAATGAATGTAAACATCCCACGTGACAGTAATAGGAGGTGACAGGTCCTCTTTATGGAGAGATCTGGGGGTCTATAATGAATGTAAACATCCCATGTGACAGGTCCTCTTTATGGAGAGATCTGGGGCCTATAATGAATGTAAACATCCCATGTGACAATACTAGATGGTGACAGGTCCTCTTTATGGAGAGATCTGGGGTCTATAATGAATGTAAACATCCCACGTGACAGTAATAGGAGGTGACAGGTCCTCTTTATGGAGAGATCTGGGGGTCTATAATGAATGTAAACATCCCACGTGACAGTAATAGGAGGTGACAGGTCCTCTTTATGGAGAGATCTGGGGTCTATAATGAATGTAAACATTCCATGTGAAAGTAATAGACGGTGACAGGTCCTCTTTATGGAGAGATCTGGGGTCTATAATGAATGTAAACATCCCATGTGACAGTAATAAGAGGTGACAGGTCCTCTTTATGGAGAGATCTGGGGGTCTATAATGAATGTAAACATCCCATGTGACAGTAATAAGAGGTGACAGGTCCTCTTTATGGAGAGATCTGGGGTCTATAATGAATGTAAACATTCCATGTGACAGTAATAAGAGGTGACAGGTCCTCTTTATGGAGAGATCTGGGGTCTATAATGAATGTAAACATCCCATGTGACAGTAATAGGAGGTGACAGGTCCTCTTTATGGAGAGATCTGGGGTCTATAATGAATGTAAACATCCCATGTGACAGTAATAAGAGGTGACAGGTCCTCTTTATGGAGAGATCTGGGGTCTATAATGAATGTAAACATTCCATGTGACAGTAATAAGAGGTGACAGGTCCTCTTTATGAAGAGATCTGGGGTCTATAATGAATGTAAACATCCCATGTGACAGTAATAGGAGGTGACAGGTCCTCTTTATGGAGAGATCTGGGGTCTATAATGAATGTAAACATCCCATGTGACAGTAATAGGCGGTGACAGGTCCTCTTTATGGAGAGATCTGGGGTCTATAATAAATGTAAACATCCCATGTGACAGTAACAGGAGGTGACAGGTCCTCTTTATGGAGAGATCTGGGGTCTATAATGAATGTAAACATCCCATGTGACAGTAATAAGAGGTGACAGGTTCTCTTTATGGAGAGATCTGGGGGTCTATAATGAATGTAAACATCCCATGTGACAGTAATAAGAGGTGACAGGTCCTCTTTATGGAGAGATCTGGGGGTCTATAATGAATGTAAACATCCCATGTGACAGTAATAGGTGGTGACAGGTCCTCTTTATGGAGAGATCTGGGGTCTATAATGAATGTAAACATTCCATGTGACAGTAATAGACGGTGACAGGTCCTCTTTATGGAGAGATCTGGGGTCTATAATGAATGTAAACATCCCACGTGACAGTACTAGATGGTGACAGGTCCTCTTTATGGAGAGATCTGGGGTCTATAATGAATATAAACATCCCTTGTGACAGTAATAGGTGGTGACAGGTCCTCTTTATGGAGAGATCTGGGGTCTATAATGAATATAAACATCACTTGTGACAGTAATAGGTGGTGACAGGTCCTCTTTATGGAGAGATCTGGGGTCTATAATGAATGTAAACATCCCATGTGACAGTAATAGGCGGTGACAGTCCTCCTTTATGGAGAGATCTGGGGTCTATAATGAATGTAAACATCCCATGTGACAGTAACAGGAGGTGACAGGTCCTCTTTATGGAGGGATCTGGGGTCTATAATGAATGTAAATATTCCATGTGACAGTAATAGACGGTGACAGGTCCTCTTTATGGAGAGATCTGGGGTCTATAATGAATGTAAACATTCCATGTGACAGTAATAAGAGGTGAAAGGTCCTCTTTATGGAGAGATCTGGGGGTCTATAATGAATGTAAACATCCCACGTGACAGTAATAGGAGGTGACAGGTCCTCTTTATGGAGAGAACTGGGGTCTATAATGAATGTAAACATCCCATGTGACAGTAATAGGCGGTGACAGGTCCTCTTTATGGAGAGATCTGGGGTCTATAATAAATGTAAACATCCCCTGTGACAGTAACAGGAGGTGACGGGTCCTCTTTATGGAGAGATCTGGGGTCTATAATGAATGTAAACATCCCACGTGACAGTAATAGGAGGTGACAGGTCCTCTTTATGGAGAGATCTGGGGTCTATAATGAATGTAAACATCCCACGTGACAGTACTAGATGGTGACAGGTCCTCTTTATGGAGAGATCTGGGGTCTATAATGAATATAAACATCCCTTGTGACAGTAATAGGTGGTGACAGGTCCTCTTTATGGAGAGATCTGGGGGTCTATAATGAATGTAAACATCCCACGTGACAGTAATAGGAGGTGACAGGTCCTCTTTATGGAGAGATCTGGGGGTCTATAATGAATGTAAACATCCCATGTGACAGGTCCTCTTTATGGAGAGATCTGGGGCCTATAATGAATGTAAACATCCCATGTGACAGTACTAGATGGTGACAGGTCCTCTTTATGGAGAGATCTGGGGTCTATAATGAATGTAAACGTCCCATGTGACAGTAATAAGAGGTGACAGGTCCTCTTTATGGAGAGATCTGGGGGTCTATAATGAATGTGAACATCCCACGTGACAGTAATAGGAGGTGACAGGTCCTCTTTATGGAGAGATCTGGGGGTCTATAATGAATGTAAACATCCCACGTGACAGTAATAGGAGGTGACAGGTCCTCTTTATGGAGAGATCTGGGGTCTATAATGAATGTAAACATTCCATGTGAAAGTAATAAGAGGTGACAGGTCCTCTTTATGGAGAGATCTGGGGTCTATAATGAATGTAAACATCCCATGTGACAGTAATAAGAGGTGACAGGTTCTCTTTATGGAGAGATCTGGGGGTCTATAATGAATGTAAACATCCCATGTGACAGTAATAAGAGGTGACAGGTTCTCTTTATGGAGAGATCTGGGGGTCTATAATGAATGTAAACATCCCATGTGACAGTAATAAGAGGTGACAGGTCCTCTTTATGGAGATATCTGGGGGTCTATAATGAATGTAAACATCCCATGTGACAGTAATAGGTGGTGACAGGTCCTCTTTATGGAGAGATCTGGGGTCTATAATGAATGTAAACATTCCATGTGACAGTAATAGACGGTGACAGGTCCTCTTTATGGAGAGATCTGGGGTCTATAATGAATATAAACATCCCTTGTGACAGTAATAGGTGGTGACAGGTCCTCTTTATGGAGAGATCTGGGGTCTATAATAATTATAAACATCACTTGTGACAGTAATAGGTGGTGACAGGTCCTCTTTATGGAGAGATCTGGGGTCTATAATGAATGTAAACATTCCATGTGACAGTAATAAGAGGTGACAGGTCCTCTTTATGGAGAGATCTGGGGTCTATAATGAATGTAAACATCCCATGTGACAGTAATAGGAGGTGACAGGTCCTCTTTATGGAGAGATCTGGGGTCTATAATGAATGTAAACATCCCATGTGACAGTAATAGGCGGTGACAGGTCCTCTTTATGGAGAGATCTGGGGTCTATAATAAATGTAAACATCCCATGTGACAGTAACAGGAGGTGACAGGTCCTCTTTATGGAGAGATCTGGGGTCTATAATGAATGTAAACATCCCATGTGACAGTAATAAGAGGTGACAGGTTCTCTTTATGGAGAGATCTGGGGGTCTATAATGAATGTAAACATCCCATGTGACAGTAATAAGAGGTGACAGGTCCTCTTTATGGAGAGATCTGGGGGTCTATAATGAATGTAAACATCCCATGTGACAGTAATAGGTGGTGACAGGTCCTCTTTATGGAGAGATCTGGGGTGTAAAATGAATGTAAACATTCCATGTGACAGTAATAGACGGTGACAGGTCCTCTTTATGGAGAGATCTGGGGTCTATAATGAATGTAAACATCCCACGTGACAGTACTAGATGGTGACAGGTCCTCTTTATGGAGAGATCTGGGGTCTATAATGAATATAAACATCCCTTGTGACAGTAATAGGTGGTGACAGGTCCTCTTTATGGAGAGATCTGGGGTCTATAATGAATATAAACATCACTTGTGACAGTAATAGGTGGTGACAGGTCCTCTTTATGGAGAGATCTGGGGTCTATAATGAATGTAAACATCCCATGTGACAGTAATAGGCGGTGACAGTCCTCTTTATGGAGAGATCTGGGGTCTATAATGAATGTAAACATCCCATGTGACAGTAACAGGAGGTGACAGGTCCTCTTTATGGAGGGATCTGGGGTCTATAATGAATGTAAATATTCCATGTGACAGTAATAGACGGTGACAGGTCCTCTTTATGGAGAGATCTGGGGTCTATAATGAATGTAAACATTCCATGTGACAGTAATAGGAGGTGACAGGTCCTCTTTATGGAGAGAACTGGGGTCTATAATGAATGTAAACATCCCATGTGACAGTAATAGGCGGTGACAGGTCCTCTTTATGGAGAGATCTGGGGTCTATAATAAATGTAAACATCCCCTGTGACAGTAACAGGAGGTGACGGGTCCTCTTTATGGAGAGATCTGGGGTCTATAATGAATGTAAACATCCCACGTGACAGTAATAGGAGGTGACAGGTCCTCTTTATGGAGAGATCTGGGGTCTATAATGAATGTAAACATCCCACGTGACAGTACTAGATGGTGACAGGTCCTCTTTACGGAGAGATCTGGGGTCTATAATGAATATAAACATCCCTTGTGACAGTAATAGGTGGTGACAGGTCCTCTTTATGGAGAGATCTGGGGGTCTATAATGAATGTAAACATCCCACGTGACAGTAATAGGAGGTGACAGGTCCTCTTTATGGAGAGATCTGGGGGTCTATAATGAATGTAAACATCCCATGTGACAGGTCCTCTTTATGGAGAGATCTGGGGCCTATAATGAATGTAAACATCCCATGTGACAGTACTAGATGGTGACAGGTCCTCTTTATGGAGAGATCTGGGGTCTATAATGAATGTAAACATCCCATGTGACAGTAATAAGAGGTGACAGGTCCTCTTTATGGAGAGATCTGGGGGTCTATAATGAATGTGAACATCCCACGTGACAGTAATAGGAGGTGACAGGTCCTCTTTATGGAGAGATCTGGGGGTCTATAATGAATGTAAACATCCCACGTGACAGTAATAGGAGGTGACAGGTCCTCTTTATGGAGAGATCTGGGGTCTATAATGAATGTAAACATTCCATGTGAAAGTAATAAGAGGTGACAGGTCCTCTTTATGGAGAGATCTGGGGTCTATAATGAATGTAAACATCCCATGTGACAGTAATAAGAGGTGACAGGTTCTCTTTATGGAGAGATCTGGGGGTCTATAATGAATGTAAACATCCCATGTGACAGTAATAAGAGGTGACAGGTTCTCTTTATGGAGAGATCTGGGGGTCTATAATGAATGTAAACATCCCATGTGACAGTAATAAGAGGTGACAGGTCGTCTTTATGGAGATATCTGGGGGTCTATAATGAATGTAAACATCCCATGTGACAGTAATAGGTGGTGACAGGTCCTCTTTATGGAGAGATCTGGGGTCTATAATGAATGTAAACATTCCATGTGACAGTAATAGACGGTGACAGGTCCTCTTTATGGAGAGATCTGGGGTCTATAATGAATATAAACATCCCTTGTGACAGTAATAGGTGGTGACAGGTCCTCTTTATGGAGAGATCTGGGGTCTATAATAATTATAAACATCACTTGTGACAGTAATAGGTGGTGACAGGTCCTCTTTATGGAGAGATCTGGGGTCTATAATGAATGTAAACATCCCATGTGACAGTGATAGGCGGTGACAGTCCTCTTTATGGAGAGATCTGGGGTCTATAATGAATGTAAACATCCCATGTGACAGTAACAGGAGGTGACAGGTCCTCTTTATGGAGAGATCTGGGGTCTATAATGAATGTAAATATTCCATGTGACAGTAATAGACGGTGACAGGTCCTCTTTATGGAGAGATCTGGGGTCTATAATGAATGTAAACATTCCATGTGACAGTAATAAGAGGTGAAAGGTCCTCTTTATGGAGAGATCTGGGGGTCTATAATGAATGTAAACATCCCACGTGACAGTAATAGGAGGTGACAGGTCCTCTTTATGGAGAGATCTGGGGTCTATAATGAATGAAAACATCCCATGTGACAGTAATAAGAAGTGACAGGTCCTCTTTATGGAGAGATCTGGGGGTCTATAATGAATGTAAACATCCCACGTGACAGTAATAGGAGGTGACAGGTCCTCTTTATGGAGAGATCTGGGGGTCTATAATGAATGTAAACATCCCACGTGTCAGTAATAGGAGGTGACAGGTCCTCTTTATGGAGAGATCTGGGGTCTATAATGAATGTAAACATTCCATGTGACAGTAATAGACGGTGACAGGTCCTCTTTATGGAGAGATCTGGGGTCTATAATGAATGTAAACATCCCATGTGACAGTAATAAGAGGTGACAGGTCCTCTTTATGGAGAGATCTGGGGGTCTATAATGAATGTAAACATCCCACGTGACAGTAATAGGAGGTGACAGGTCCTCTTTATGGAGAGATCTGGGGTCTATAATGAATGTAAACATACCATGTGACAGTAATAAGAGGTGACAGGTCCTCTTTATGGAGAGATCTGGGGTCTATAATGAACGTAAACATCCCATGTGACTACTAGATGGTGACAGGTCCTCTTTATGGAGAGATCTGGGGTCTATAATGAATGTAAACATCCCATGTGACAGTAATAAGAGGTGACAGGTCCTCTTTATGGAGAGATCTGGGGTCTATAATGAATGTAAACATCCCATGTGACAGTAATAAGAGGTGACAGGTCCTCTTTATGGAGAGATCTGGGGTCTATAATGAATGTAAACATCCCATGTGACAGTAATAGGAGGTGACAGGTCCTCTTTTTGGAGAGATCTCGGGTCTATAATGAATGTAAACATCCCATGTGACAGTAATAGGCGGTGACAGGTCCTCTTCATGGGGAGTTCTGGGGTCTATAATAAATGTAAACATCCCCTGTGACAGTAACAGGAGGTGACAGGTCCTCTTTATGGAGAGATCTGGGGACTATAATGAATGTAAACATTCCATGTGACAGTAATAGACGGTGACAGGTCCTCGTAATGGAGAGATCTGGGGTCTATAATGAATGTAAACATCCCATGTGACAGTAATAAGAGGTGACAGATCCTCTTTATGGAGAGATCTGGGGGTCTATAATGAATGTAAACATCCCACGTGACAGTAATAGGAGGTGACAGGTCCTCGTTATGGAGAGATCTGGGGTCTATAATGAATGTAAACATCCCATGTGACAGTAACAGGAGGTGACAGGTCCTCTTTATGGAGAGATCTGGGGTCTATAATGAATGTAAACATTCCAAGTGACAGTAATAGGAGGTGACAGGTCCTCTTTATGGAGAGATCTGGGGTCTATAATGAATGTAAACATCCCACGTGAGAGTACTAGATGGTGACAGGTCCTCTTTATGGAGAGATCTGGGGTCTATAATGAATATAAACATCCCTTGTGACAGTAATAGGTGGTGACAGGTCCTCTTTATGGAGAGATCTGGGGGTCTATAATAAATGTAAACATCCCATGTGACAGTACTAGATGGTGACAGGTCCTCTTTATGGAGAGATCTGGGGTCTATAATAAATGTAAACATCCCATGTGACAGTAATAGACGGTGACAGGTCCTCTTTATGGAGAGATCTGGGGTCTATAATGAATGTAAACATCCCACGTGACAGTACTAGATGGTGACAGGTCCTCTTTATGGAGAGATCTGGGGTCTATAATGAATATAAACATCCCTTGTGACAGTAATAGGTGGTGACAGGTCCTCTTTATGGAGAGATCTGGGGTCTATAATGAATATAAACATCACTTGTGACAGTAATAGGTGGTGACAGGTCCTCTTTATGGAGAGATCTGGGGTCTATAATGAATGTAAACATCCCATGTGACAGTAACAGGAGGTGACAGGTCCTCTTTATGGAGAGATCTGGGGTCTATAATGAATGTAAATATTCCATGTGACAGTAATAGACGGTGACAGGTCCTCTTTATGGAGAGATCTGGGGTCTATAATGAATGTAAACATTCCATGTGACAGTAATAAGAGGTGAAAGGTCCTCTTTATGGAGAGATCTGGGGGTCTATAATGAATGTAAACATCCCACGTGACAGTAATAGGAGGTGACAGGTCCTCTTTATGGAGAGATCTGGGGTCTATAATGAATGTAAACATCCCATGTGACAGTAATAAGAGGTGACAGGTCCTCTTTATGGAGAGATCTGGGGGTCTATAATGAATGTAAACATCCCACGTGACAGTAATAGGAGGTGACAGGTCCTCTTTATGGAGAGATCTGGGGGTCTATAATGAATGTAAACATCCCACGTGTCAGTAATAGGAGGTGACAGGTCCTCTTTATGGAGAGATCTGGGGTCTATAATGAATGTAAACATTCCATGTGACAGTAATAGACGGTGACAGGTCCTCTTTATGGAGAGATCTGGGGTCTATAATGAATGTAAACATCCCATGTGACAGTAATGAGAGGTGACAGGTCCTCTTTATGGAGAGATCTGGGGTCTATAATGAATGTAAACATCCCATGTGACAGTAATAGGAGGTGACAGGTCCTCTTTATGGAGAGATCTGGGGTCTATAATGAATGTAAACATCCCATGTGACAGTAATAGGCGGTGACAGGTCCTCTTTATGGAGAGATCTGGGGTCTATAATAAATGTAAACATCCCCTGTGACAGTAACAGGAGGTGACGGGTCCTCTTTATGGAGAGATCTGGGGTCTATAATGAATGTAAACATCCCACGTGACAGTAATAGGAGGTGACAGGTCCTCTTTATGGAGAGATCTGGGGTCTATAATGAATGTAAACATCCCACGTGACAGTACTAGATGGTGACAGGTCCTCTTTATGGAGAGATCTGGGGTCTATAATGAATATAAACATCCCTTGTGACAGTAATAGGTGGTGACAGGTCCTCTTTATGGAGAGATCTGGGGGTCTATAATGAATGTAAACATCCCACGTGACAGTAATAGGAGGTGACAGGTCCTCTTTATGGAGAGATCTGGGGGTCTATAATGAATGTAAACATCCCATGTGACAGGTCCTCTTTATGGAGAGATCTGGGGCCTATAATGAATGTAAACATCCCATGTGACAATACTAGATGGTGACAGGTCCTCTTTATGGAGAGATCTGGGGTCTATAATGAATGTAAACATCCCATGTGACAGTAATAGGAGGTGACAGGTCCTCTTTATGGAGAGATCTGGGGGTCTATAATGAATGTAAACATCCCACGTGACAGTAATAGGAGGTGACAGGTCCTCTTTATGGAGAGATCTGGGGTCTATAATGAATGTAAACATTCCATGTGAAAGTAATAGACGGTGACAGGTCCTCTTTATGGAGAGATCTGGGGTCTATAATGAATGTAAACATCCCATGTGACAGTAATAAGAGGTGACAGGTCCTCTTTATGGAGAGATCTGGGGGTCTATAATGAATGTAAACATCCCATGTGACAGTAATAAGAGGTGACAGGTCCTCTTTATGGAGAGATCTGGGGTCTATAATGAATGTAAACATTCCATGTGACAGTAATAAGAGGTGACAGGTCCTCTTTATGGAGAGATCTGGGGTCTATAATGAATGTAAACATCCCATGTGACAGTAATAGGAGGTGACAGGTCCTCTTTATGGAGAGATCTGGGGTCTATAATGAATGTAAACATCCCATGTGACAGTAATAAGAGGTGACAGGTCCTCTTTATGGAGAGATCTGGGGTCTATAATGAATGTAAACATTCCATGTGACAGTAATAAGAGGTGACAGGTCCTCTTTATGGAGAGATCTGGGGTCTATAATGAATGTAAACATCCCATGTGACAGTAATAGGAGGTGACAGGTCCTTTTTATGGAGAGATCTGGGGTCTATAATGAATGTAAACATCCCATGTGACAGTAATAGGCGGTGACAGGTCCTCTTTATGGAGAGATCTGGGGTCTATAATAAATGTAAACATCCCATGTGACAGTAACAGGAGGTGACAGGTCCTCTTTATGGAGAGATCTGGGGTCTATAATGAATGTAAACATTCCATGTGACAGTAATAGACGGTGACAGGTCCTCTTTATGGAGAGATCTGGGGTCTATAATGAATGTAAACATCCCACGTGACAGTACTAGATGGTGACAGGTCCTCTTTATGGAGAGATCTGGGGTCTATAATGAATATAAACATCCCTTGTGACAGTAATAGGTGGTGACAGGTCCTCTTTATGGAGAGATCTGGGGTCTATAATGAATATAAACATCACTTGTGACAGTAATAGGTGGTGACAGGTCCTCTTTATGGAGAGATCTGGGGTCTATAATGAATGTAAACATCCCATGTGACAGTAATAGGCGGTGACAGTCCTCTTTATGGAGAGATCTGGGGTCTATAATGAATGTAAACATCCCATGTGACAGTAACAGGAGGTGACAGGTCCTCTTTATGGAGGGATCTGGGGTCTATAATGAATGTAAATATTCCATGTGACAGTAATAGACGGTGACAGGTCCTCTTTATGGAGAGATCTGGGGTCTATAATGAATGTAAACATTCCATGTGACAGTAATAAGAGGTGAAAGGTCCTCTTTATGGAGAGATCTGGGGGTCTATAATGAATGTAAACATCCCACGTGACAGTAATAGGAGGTGACAGGTCCTCTTTATGGAGAGAACTGGGGTCTATAATGAATGTAAACATCCCATGTGACAGTAATAGGCGGTGACAGGTCCTCTTTATGGAGAGATCTGGGGTCTATAATAAATGTAAACATCCCCTGTGACAGTAACAGGAGGTGACGGGTCCTCTTTATGGAGAGATCTGGGGTCTATAATGAATGTAAACATCCCACGTGACAGTACTAGATGGTGACAGGTCCTCTTTATGGAGAGATCTGGGGTCTATAATGAATATAAACATCCCTTGTGACAGTAATAGGTGGTGACAGGTCCTCTTTATGGAGAGATCTGGGGGTCTATAATGAATGTAAACATCCCACGTGACAGTAATAGGAGGTGACAGGTCCTCTTTATGGAGAGATCTGGGGGTCTATAATGAATGTAAACATCCCATGTGACAGGTCCTCTTTATGGAGAGATCTGGGGCCTATAATGAATGTAAACATCCCATGTGACAGTACTAGATGGTGACAGGTCCTCTTTATGGAGAGATCTGGGGTCTATAATGAATGTAAACATCCCATGTGACAGTAATAAGAGGTGACAGGTCCTCTTTATGGAGAGATCTGGGGGTCTATAATGAATGTGAACATCCCACGTGACAGTAATAGGAGGTGACAGGTCCTCTTTATGGAGAGATCTGGGGGTCTATAATGAATGTAAACATCCCACGTGACAGTAATAGGAGGTGACAGGTTCTCTTTATGGAGAGATCTGGGGGTCTATAATGAATGTAAACATCCCATGTGACAGTAATAAGAGGTGACAGGTTCTCTTTATGGAGAGATCTGGGGGTCTATAATGAATGTAAACATCCCATGTGACAGTAATAAGAGGTGACAGGTCCTCTTTATGGAGATATCTGGGGGTCTATAATGAATGTAAACATCCCATGTGACAGTAATAGGTGGTGACAGGTCCTCTTTATGGAGAGATCTGGGGTCTATAATGAATGTAAACATTCCATGTGACAGTAATAGACGGTGACAGGTCCTCTTTATGGAGAGATCTGGGGTCTATAATGAATATAAACATCCCTTGTGACAGTAATAGGTGGTGACAGGTCCTCTTTATGGAGAGATCTGGGGTCTATAATAATTATAAACATCACTTGTGACAGTAATAGGTGGTGACAGGTCCTCTTTATGGAGAGATCTGGGGTCTATAATGAATGTAAACATCCCATGTGACAGTGATAGGCGGTGACAGTCCTCTTTATGGAGAGATCTGGGGTCTATAATGAATGTAAACATCCCATGTGACAGTAACAGGAGGTGACAGGTCCTCTTTATGGAGAGATCTGGGGTCTATAATGAATGTAAATATTCCATGTGACAGTAATAGACGGTGACAGGTCCTCTTTATGGAGAGATCTGGGGTCTATAATGAATGTAAACATTCCATGTGACAGTAATAAGAGGTGAAAGGTCCTCTTTATGGAGAGATCTGGGGGTCTATAATGAATGTAAACATCCCACGTGACAGTAATAGGAGGTGACAGGTCCTCTTTATGGAGAGATCTGGGGGTCTATAATGAATGTAAACATCCCACGTGTCAGTAATAGGAGGTGACAGGTCCTCTTTATGGAGAGATCTGGGGTCTATAATGAATGTAAACATTCCATGTGACAGTAATAGACGGTGACAGGTCCTCTTTATGGAGAGATCTGGGGTCTATAATGAATGTAAACATCCCATGTGACAGTAATAAGAGGTGACAGGTCCTCTTTATGGAGAGATCTGGGGGTCTATAATGAATGTAAACATCCCACGTGACAGTAATAGGAGGTGACAGGTCCTCTTTATGGAGAGATCTGGGGTCTATAATGAATGTAAACATACCATGTGACAGTAATAAGAGGTGACAGGTCCTCTTTATGGAGAGATCTGGGGTCTATAATGAACGTAAACATCCCATGTGACTACTAGATGGTGACAGGTCCTCTTTATGGAGAGATCTGGGGTCTATAATGAATGTAAACATCCCATGTGACAGTAATAAGAGGTGACAGGTCCTCTTTATGGAGAGATCTGGGGTCTATAATGAATGTAAACATCCCATGTGACAGTAATAAGAGGTGACAGGTCCTCTTTATGGAGAGATCTGGGGTCTATAATGAATGTAAACATCCCATGTGACAGTAATAGGAGGTGACAGGTCCTCTTTTTGGAGAGATCTCGGGTCTATAATGAATGTAAACATCCCATGTGACAGTAATAGGCGGTGACAGGTCCTCTTCATGGGGAGTTCTGGGGTCTATAATAAATGTAAACATCCCCTGTGACAGTAACAGGAGGTGACAGGTCCTCTTTATGGAGAGATCTGGGGACTATAATGAATGTAAACATTCCATGTGACAGTAATAGACGGTGACAGGTCCTCGTAATGGAGAGATCTGGGGTCTATAATGAATGTAAACATCCCATGTGACAGTAATAAGAGGTGACAGGTCCTCTTTATGGAGAGATCTGGGGGTCTATAATGAATGTAAACATCCCACGTGACAGTAATAGGAGGTGACAGGTCCTCGTTTTGGAGAGATCTGGGGTCTATAATGAATGTAAACATCCCATGTGACAGTAACAGGAGGTGACAGGTCCTCTTTATGGAGAGATCTGGGGTCTATAATGAATGTAAACATTCCAAGTGACAGTAATAGGAGGTGACAGGTCCTCTTTATGGAGAGATCTGGGGTCTATAATGAATGTAAACATCCCACGTGAGAGTACTAGATGGTGACAGGTCCTCTTTATGGAGAGATCTGGGGTCTATAATGAATATAAACATCCCTTGTGACAGTAATAGGTGGTGACAGGTCCTCTTTATGGAGAGATCTGGGGGTCTATAATAAATGTAAACATCCCATGTGACAGTACTAGATGGTGACAGGTCCTCTTTATGGAGAGATCTGGGGTCTATAATAAATGTAAACATCCCATGTGACAGTAATAGACGGTGACAGGTCCTCTTTATGGAGAGATCTGGGGTCTATAATGAATGTAAACATCCCACGTGACAGTACTAGATGGTGACAGGTCCTCTTTATGGAGAGATCTGGGGTCTATAATGAATATAAACATCCCTTGTGACAGTAATAGGTGGTGACAGGTCCTCTTTATGGAGAGATCTGGGGTCTATAATGAATATAAACATCACTTGTGACAGTAATAGGTGGTGACAGGTCCTCTTTATGGAGAGATCTGGGGTCTATAATGAATGTAAACATCCCATGTGACAGTAATAGGCGGTGACAATCCTCTTTATGGAGAGATCTGGGGTCTATAATGAATGTAAACATCCCATGTGACAGTAACAGGAGGTGACAGGTCCTCTTTATGGAGAGATCTGGGGTCTATAATGAATGTAAATATTCCATGTGACAGTAATAGACGGTGACAGGTCCTCTTTATGGAGAGATCTGGGGTCTATAATGAATGTAAACATTCCATGTGACAGTAATAAGAGGTGAAAGGTCCTCTTTATGGAGAGATCTGGGGGTCTATAATGAATGTAAACATCCCACGTGACAGTAATAGGAGGTGACAGGTCCTCTTTATGGAGAGATCTGGGGTCTATAATGAATGTAAACATCCCATGTGACAGTAATAAGAGGTGACAGGTCCTCTTTATGGAGAGATCTGGGGGTCTATAATGAATGTAAACATCCCACGTGACAGTAATAGGAGGTGACAGGTCCTCTTTATGGAGAGATCTGGGGGTCTATAATGAATGTAAACATCCCACGTGTCAGTAATAGGAGGTGACAGGTCCTCTTTATGGAGAGATCTGGGGTCTATAATGAATGTAAACATTCCATGTGACAGTAATAGACGGTGACAGGTCCTCTTTATGGAGAGATCTGGGGTCTATAATGAATGTAAACATCCCATGTGACAGTAATAAGAGGTGACAGGTACTCTTTATGGAGAGATCTGGGGGTCTATAATGAATGTAAACATCCCACGTGACAGTAATAGGAGGTGACAGGTCCTCTTTATGGAGAGATCTGGGGTCTATAATGAATGTAAACATTCCATATGACAGTAATAAGAGGTGACAGGTCCTCTTTATGGAGAGATCTGGGGTCTATAATGAACGTAAACATCCCTTGTGACTACTAGATGGTGACAGGTCCTCTTTATGGAGAGATCTGGGGTCTATAATGAATGTAAACATCCCATGTGACAGTAATAGGAGGTGACAGGTCCTCTTTATGGAGAGATCTGGGGTCTATAATGAATGTAAACATCCCATGTGACAGTAATAGGAGGTGACAGGTCCTCTTTTTGGAGAGATCTCGGGTCTATAATGAATGTAAACATCCCATGTGACAGTAATAGGCGGTGACAGGTCCTCTTCATGGGGAGTTCTGGGGTCTATAATAAATGTAAACATCCCCTGTGACAGTAACAGGAGGTGACAGGTCCTCTTTATGGAGAGATCTGGGGACTATAATGAATGTAAACATTCCATGTGACAGTAATAGACGGTGACAGGTCCTCGTAATGGAGAGATCTGGGGTCTATAATGAATGTAAACATCCCATGTGACAGTACTAGATGGTGACAGGTCCTCTTTATGGAGAGATCTGGGGTCTATAATGAATGTAAACATCCCTTGTGACAGTAATAGGAGGTGACAGGTTCTCTTTATGGAGAGATCTGGGGTCTATAATGAATGTAAACATCCCATGTGACAGTAATAGGAGCTGACAGGTCCTCTTTATGGAGAGATCTGGGGGTCTATAATAAATGTAAACATCCCATGTGACAGTACTAGATGGTGACAGGTCCTCTTTATGGAGAGATCTGGGGTCTATAATAAATGTAAACATCCCATGTGACAGTACTAGATGGTGACAGGTCCTCTTTATGGAGAGATCTGGGGTCTATAATGAATGTAAACATCCCATGTGACAGTACTAGATGGTGACAGGTCCTCTTTATGGAGAGATCTGGGGTCTATAATGAATGTAAACATCCCACGTGACAGTAATAGGAGGTGACAGGTCCTCTTTATGGAGAGATCTGGGGGTCTATAATGAATGTAAACATCCCATGTGACAGGTCCTCTTTATGGAGAGATCTGGGGCCTATAATGAATGCAAACATCCCATGTGACAGTACTAGATGGTGACAGGTCCTCTTTATGGAGAGATCTGGGGTCTATAATGAATGTAAACATTCCATGTGACAGTAATAGACAGTGACAGGTCCTCTTAATGGAGAGATCTGGGGTCTATAATGAATGTAAACATCCCATGTGATAGGTCCTCTTTATGGAGAGATCTGGGGCCTATAATGAATGCAAACATCCCACGTGACAGTACTAGATGGTGACAGGTCCTCTTTATGGAGAGATCTGGGGGTCTATAATGAATGTAAACCTCCCACGTGACAGTAATAGGAGGTGACAGGTCCTCTTTATGGAGAGATCTGGGGGTCTATAATGAATGTAAACATCCCACGTGACAGTAATAGGAGGTGACAGGTCCTCTTTATGGAGAGATCTGGGGTCTATAATGAATGTAAACATTCCATGTGACAGTAATAGACGGTGACAGGTCCTCTTTATGGAGAGATCTGGGGTCTATAATGAATGTAAACATCCCACGTGACAGTAATAGGCGGTGACAGGTCCTCTTTATGGAGAGATCTGGGGTTTATAATGAATGTAAACATCCCACGTGACAGTAATAGGTGACAGGTCCTCTTTATGGAGAAATCTGGGGGTCTATAATGAATGTAAACATCCCATGTGACAGTAATAAGAGGTGACAGGTCCTCTTTATGGAGAGATCTGGGGGTCTATAATGAATGTAAACATCCCACGTGACAGTAATAGGAGGTGACAGGTCCTCTTTATGGAGAGATCTGGGGTCTATAATGAATATAAACATCCCATGTGACAGTAATAGGCGGTGACAGGTTCTCTTTATGGAGAGATCTGGGGTCTATAATGAATGTAAACATCCCATGTGACAGTAATAGGAGGTGACAGGTCCTCTTTATGGAGAGATCTGGGGTCTATAATGAATGTAAACATCCCATGTGACAGTAACAAGAGGTGACAGGTCCTCTTGATGGAGAGATCTGGGGTCTATAATGAATGTAAACATCCCATGTGACAGTAATAGGAGGTGACAGGTCCTCTTTATGGAGACATCTGGGGTCTATAATGAATGTAAACTTCCCACGTGACAGTAATAGGAGGTGACAGGTCCTCTTTATGGAGAGATCTGGGGTCTATAATGAATGTAAACATTCCATGTGACAGTAATAGGGGGTGACAGGTCCTCTTTATGGAGAGATCTGGGGTCTATAATGAATGTAAACATCCCATGTGACAGTAATAAGAGGTGACAGGTCCTCTTTATGGAGAGATCTGGGGGTCTATAATGAATGTAAACATCCCACGTGACAGTAATAGGAGGTGACAGGTCCTCTTTATGGAGAGATCTGGGGTCTATAATGAATGTAAACATTCCATGTGACAGTAATAAGAGGTGACAGGTCCTCTTTATGGAGAGATCTGGGGTCTATAATGAATGTAAACATCCCACGTGACAGTACTAGATGGTGACAGGTCCTCTTTATGGAGAGATCTGGGGTCTATAATGAATATAAACATCCCTTGTGACAGTAATAGGTGGTGACAGGTCCTCTTTATGGAGAGATCTGGGGTCTATAATGAATATAAACATCCCTTGTGACAGTAATAGGTAGTGACAGGTCCTCTTTATGGAGAGATCTGGGGTCTATAATGAATGTAAACATCCCATGTGACAGTACTAGATGGTGACAGGTCCTCTTTATGGAGGGATCTGGGGTCTATAATGAATGTAAACATCCCACGTGACAGTAATAGGAGGTGACAGGTCCTCTTTATGGAGAGATCTGGGGTCTATAATGAATGTAAACATTCCATGTGACAGTAATAAGAGGTGTCAGGTCCTCTTTATGGAGAGATCTGGGGGTCTATAATGAATGTAAACATCCCACGTGACAGTAATAGGAGGTGACAGGTCCTCTTTATGGAGAGATCTGGGGTCTATAATGAATGTAAACATCCCATGTGACAGTAATAGGCGGTGACAGGTTCTCTTTATGGAGAGATCTGGGGTCTATAATGAATGTAAACATCCCATGTGACAGTAATAGGAGGTGACAGGTCCTCTTTATGGAGACATCTGGGGTCTATAATGAATGTAAACATTCCATGTGACAGTAATAGGAGGTGACAGGTCCTCTTTATGGAGAGATCTGGGGTCTATAATGAATGTAAACATCCCATGTGACAGTAATAAGAGGTGACAGGTCCTCTTTATGGAGAGATCTGGGGGTCTATAATGAATGTAAACATCCCACGTGACAGTAATAGGAGGTGACAGGTCCTCTTTATGGAGAGATCTGGGGTCTATAATGAATGTAAACATCCCATGTGACAGTAATAAGTGGTGACAGGTCCTCTTTATGGAGAGATCTGGGGTCTATAATGAATGTAAACATCCCATGTGACAGTAATAGGTGGTGTCAGGTCCTCTTTATGGAGAGATCTGGGGTCTATAATGAATATAAACATCCCATGTGACAGTAATAGGGGGTGACAGGTCCTCTTTATGGAGAGATCTGGGGTCTATAATGAATGTAAACATCCCTTGTGACAGTAAAAGGAGGTGACAGGTCCTCTTTATGGAGAGATCTGGAGTCTATAATGAATGTAAACATTCCATGTGACAGTAATAAGAGGTGACAGGTCCTCTTTATGGAGAGATCTGGGGGTCTATAATGAATGTAAACATCCCACGTGACAGTAATAGGAGGTGACAGGTCCTCTTTATGGAGAGATCTGGGGTCTATAATGAATGTAAACAATCCATGTGACAGTAATAAGAGGTGACAGGTCCTCTTTATGGAGAGATCTGGGGTCTATAATGAATGTAAACATCCCTTGTGACAGTAATAGGTGGTGACAGGTCCTCTTTATGGAGAGATCTGGGGTCTATAATGAATGTAAACATCCCATGTGACAGTACTAGATGGTGACAGGTCCTCTTTATGGAGAGATCTGGGGTCTATAATGAATGTAAACATCCCATGTGACAGTAATAGGAGGTGACGGGTCCTCTTTATGGAGAGATCTGGGGTCTATAATGAGTGTAAACATCCCATGTGACAGTAATAGGTGGTGACAGGTCCTCTTTATGGAGAGATCTGGGGTCTATAATGAATGTAAACATCCCATGTGACAGTAATAGGAGGTGACAGGTCCTCTTTATGGAGAGATCTGGGGTCTATAATGAATGTAAACATCCCACATGACTGTAATAGGAGGTGACGGGTCCTCTTTATGGAGAGATCTGGGGTCTATAATGAATGTAAACATCCCACGTGACAGTAATAGGAGGTGACAGGTCCTCTTTATGGAGAGTTCTGGGGTCTATAATAAATGTAAACATCCCCTGTGACAGTAACAGGAGGTGACAGGTCCTCTTTATGGAGAGATCTGAGGTCTATAATGAATGTAAACATTCCATGTGACAGCAATAAGTGGTGACAGGTCCTCTTTATGGAGAGATCTGGGGTCTATAATGAATATAAACATCCCTTGTGACAGTAATAGGTGGTGACAGGTCCTCTTTATGGAGAGATCTGGGGTCTATAATGAATGTAAACATCCCTTGTGACAGTAATAAGAGGTGACAGGTCCTCTTTATGGAGAGATCTGGGGTCTATAATGAATGTAAACATCCCTTGTGACAGTAATAGGAAGTGACAGGTCCTCTTTATGGAGAGATCTGGGGTCTATAATGAATGTAAACATTCCATGTGACAGTACTAGATGGTGACAGGTCCTCTTTATGGAGAGATCTGGGGTCTATAATGAATGTAAACATCCCATGTGACAGTACTAGATGGTGACAGGTCCTCTTTATGGAGAGATCTGGGGTCTATAATGAACGTAAACATTCCATGTGACAGTAATAGATGGTGACAGGTCCTCTTTATGGAGAGATCTGGGGTCTATAATGAATGTAAACATCCCACGTGACAGTAATAAGAGATGACAGGTCCTCTTTATGGAGAGATCTGGGGGTCTATAATGAATGTAAACATCCCACGTGACAGTAATAGGAGGTGACAGGTCCTCTTTATGGAGAGATCTGGGGTCTATAATGAATGTAAACATCCCATGTGACAGTAATAAGAGGTGACAGGTCCTCTTTATGGAGAGATCTGGGGGTCTATAATGAATGTAAACATCCCACGTGACAGTAATAGGAGGTGACAGGTCCTCTTTATGGAGAGATCTGGGGTCTATAATGAATGTAAACATCCCATGTGACAGTAATAGGCGGTGACAGGCCCTCTTTATAGAGAGTTCTGGGGTCTATAATAAATGTAAACATCCCCTGTGACAGTAATAGGGGGGACAGGTCCTCTTTATGGAGAGATCTGGGGTCTATAATGAATGTAAACATCCCACGTGACAGTAATATGAGGCGACAGGTCCTCTTTATGGAGAGATCTGGGGTCTATAATGAATGTAAACATCCCATGTGACAGTAATAAGAGGTGACAGGTCCTCTTTATGGAGAGATCTGGGGTCTATAATGAATGTAAACATCCCATGTGACAGTAATAAGAGGTGACAGGTCCTCTTTATGGAGAGATCTGGGGTCTATAATGAATGTAAACATCCCTTGTGACAGTAATAGGTGGTGACAGGTCCACTTTATGGAGAGATCTGGGGTCTATAATGAATGTAAACATTCCATGTGACAGTAATAAGAGGTGTCAGGTCCTCTTTATGGAGAGATCTGGGGTCTATAATGAATGTAAACATCCCACGTGACAGTAATAGGAGGTGACAGGTCCTCTTTATGGAGAGATCTGGGGTCTATAATGAACGTAAGCATCCCATGTGACAGTAATAGGCTGTGACAGGTTCTCTTTATGGAGAGATCTGGGGTCTATAATGAATGTAAACATCCCATGTGACAGTAATAGGAGGTGACAGTTCCTCTTTATGGAGAGATCTGGGGTCTATAATGAATGTAAACATCCCATGTGACAGTAATAGGAGGTGACAGGTCCTCTTTATGGAGAGATCTGGGGTCTATAATGAATGTAAACATCCCATGTGACAGTAATAGGAGGTGACAGGTCCTCTTTATGGAGAGATCTGGGGTCTATAATGAATGTAAACATCCCATGTGACAGTAATAGGAGGTGACAGGTCCTCTTTATGGAGACATCTGGATTCTATAATGAATGTAAACTTCCCACGTGACAGTAATAGGAGGTGACAGGTCCTCTTTATGGAGAGATCTGGGGTCTATAATGAATGTAAACATTCCATGTGACAGTAATAGGGGGTGACAGGTCCTCTTTATGGAGAGATCTGGGGTCTATAATGAATGTAAACATTCCATGTGACAGTAATAGGGGGTGACAGGTCCTCTTTATGGAGAGATCTGGGGTCTATAATGAATGTAAACATTCCATGTGACAGTAATAAGAGGTGTCAGGTCCTCTTTATGGAGAGATCTGGGGGTCTATAATGAATGTAAACATCCCACGTGACAGTAATAGGAGGTGACAGGTCCTCTTTATGGAGAGATCTGGGGTCTATAATGAATGTAAACATCCCATGTGACAGTAATGAGAGGTGACAGGTCCTCTTTATGGAGAGATCTGGGGTCTATAATGAATGTAAACATCCCATGTGACAGTAATAGGAGGTGACAGGTCCTCTTTATGGAGAGATCTGGGGTCTATAATGAATGTAAACATCCCATGTGACAGTAATAGGAGGTGACAGGTCCTCTTTATGGAGAGATCTGGGGTCTATAATGAATGTAAACATCCCATGTAACAGTAACAAGAGGTGACAGGTCCTCTTGATGGAGAGATCTGGGGTCTATAATGAATGTAAACATCCCATGTGACAGTAATAGGAGGTGACAGGTCCTCTTTATGGAGAGATCTGGGGTCTATAATGAATGTAAACATCCCATGTGACAGCAATAAGTGGTGACAGGTCCTCTTTATGGAGAGATCTGTGGTCTATAATGAATGTAAACATCCCATGTGACAGTAATAGGTGGTGACAGGTCCTCTTTATGGAGAGATCTGGGGTCTATAATGAATGTAAACATCCCATGTGACAGTAATAGGAGGTGACAGGTCCTCTTTATGGAGAGATCTGGGTTCTATAATGAATGTAAACATCCCATGTGACAGTAACAAGAGGTGACAGGTCCTCTTTATGGAGAGATCTGGGGGTCTATAATGAATGTAAACATCCCACGTGACAGTAATAGGAGGTGACAGGTCCTCTTTATGGAGAGATCTGGGGTCTATAATGAATGTAAACATCCCATGTGACAGTAATAAGAGGTGACAGGTCCTCTTTATGGAGAGATCTGGGGTCTATAATGAATGTAAACATCCCATGTGACAGCAATAAGTGGTGACAGGTCCTCTTTATGGAGAGATCTGTGGTCTATAATGAATGTAAACATCCCATGTGACAGTAATA
The DNA here is from genome assembly GCA_029206835.1 of Rana muscosa. NCBI lineage: Eukaryota > Metazoa > Chordata > Amphibia > Anura > Ranidae > Rana > Rana muscosa. The sequence continues at coordinate 331,875,871 of CM055128.1, forward strand.
GGTGGTGACAGGTCCTCTTTATGGAGAGATCTGGGGTCTATAATGAATATAAACATCCCATGTGTTAGTAATAGGGGATGACAGGTCCTCTTTATGGAGAGATCTGGGGTCTATAATGAATGTAAACATCCCATGTGACAGCAATAAGAGGTGACAGGTCCTCTTTATGGAGAGATCTGGGGGTCTATAATGAATGTAAACATCCCATGTGACAGTAACAAGAGGTGACAGGTCCTCTTGATGGAGAGATCTGGGGTCTATAATGAATGTAAACATCCCATGTGACAGTAATAGGAGGTGACAGGTCCTCTTGATGGAGAGATCTGGGGTCTATAATGAATGTAAACATCCCATGTGACAGTAATAAGAGGTGACAGGTCCTCTTTATGGAGAGATCTGGGGGTCTATAATGAATGTAAACATCCCACGTGACAGTAATAGGAGGTGACAGGTCCTCTTTATGGAGAGATCTGGGGTCTATAATGAATGTAAACATCCCATGTGACAGTAATAAGAGGTGACAGGTCCTCTTTATGGAGAGATCTGGGGTCTATAATGAATGTAAACATCCCATGTGACAGCAATAAGTGGTGACAGGTCCTCTTTATGGAGAGATCTGTGGTCTATAATGAATGTAAACATCCCATGTGACAGTAATAGGTGGTGACAGGTCCTCTTTATGGAGAGATCTGGGGTCTATAATGAATATAAACATCCCATGTGTTAGTAATAGGGGGTGACAGGTCCTCTTTATGGAGAGATCTGGGGTCTATAATGAATGTAAACATCCCATGTGACAGTACTAGATGGTGACAGGTCCTCTTTATGGAGAGATCTGGGGTCTATAATGAATGTAAACATCCCATGTGACAGTACTAGATGGTGACAGGTCCTCTTTATGGAGAGATCTGGGGTCTATAATGAATGTAAACATCCCATGTGACAGTAATGGGAGGTGACAGGTCCTCTTTATGGACAGATCTGGGGTCTATAATGAATGTAAACATCCCTTGTGACAGTAATAGGTGGTGTTGTGTTACACTATGTGATTATTCTTGCTCTGTGTCTTTAAGATCTGTCCCCTTCTTTCTAGCTGAACTCTCTCTCTCACAGTAGTTCTTTATATATCTCCTCCACTTCCTGATTCTGGTCATTACTCCTGTATATCTTCCATGCTAAACATCTTACATGTGGCTTACAACTGCAACGTTTTTCTACCTATGAATATCCATCATTAAAGTGGTTGTAAACCCTTTTTTTTTTTTTTTGACTAACCTGCAAGACAAAGCTATAATGAGCTAGTATGACTAGCATACTAGCTCATTATGTACCACTTACCTTCGATCGGGGCCCCCGAAGTCGTCCGTGTCCCTCCTCTAGCCGCATCCATCGCTGCGGCGATAGCCGGAATGTTACTTCCGGGTATCGCCGCTGCAGCCAATCACAGCGCCGCTCCGGCGCTGTGATTGGCCGGAGCGGAGAAGACGTGACTCCGCGCATGCGCGCGTGAGCTGTCGAATTCGGCTACGTCATCGAATGTTCCGACCTAGCCGAATTTGTGAATGGGGTGACGTCAGCGTCGCTGCATTTACATACAAATATCTCCTTAACCGTGTAGGTTAAGGAGATATTTCTTGCACCTACAGGTAAGCCTTAATCTAGGCTCACCTGTAGGGCTTTGTTTAAAAAGTGGGTTTACAACCACTTTAACCACTTAACGACCGCCCACCGCCGATTTACGTCGGCAGAATGGCACGGACAGGCAGAATCACGTAGATCTACGTGATCGCCTTTGTGCAGTTGGGGGGTCCATCCGGACCCCCCTTCACTGCAGTGAGCGGCCGTTAAGTGTTCGGGAGCGATCAGGCATGAGGGGGGGGGCGCTCGATTCCGCCCCCCCCCCCTCGCGATCGCTCCCGGCCAATGAAAATGCTTCCTCCGCCATGTGATGTAAACAAGGCTGGAGGAAGTGATGTCATCTCCCTCGCCGCGGTCTTTCCGTTCCCGGCGCCCAGCAGAGAGGAAGCAGGTTAGTGCACTAACAGTCCACTGACACGTAGGTACACATAGGCACACAAATCACCCCCCAGTCACCCCCAGATCACCCCCCAGGTCACCCCAAAGCCCCCAATCACAGTGTCACTGATTGCAGTGATCATTTATTTTACTGATCACTGCATTTAGTGTCATCTGTGATTGTAAAAAGTTGCAGGGCAGTTAGGATTAGGCCCCTTTAGGTCCAGGGTAGCCCCCTAACCCCCCCTAATAAAGGTTTAACCCCTTGATCACCCCCCAGGTAACCCTTTCACCCCCTAACTTCAGCGTCACTAAGCGATTGTTTTTCCGATCGCTGTATTCGTGTCGCTGGTGTTTTAGATAGGCAGTTATTTTTTTTTAGGTTCGCCGCAGGTTTTTATTAGTGTCAGGTACCCCCATATATTATTTTAACCCCCTGATTGCCCCTAGAGTTAACCCTTTCACCAGTGATCGCCGTATAAGCGTCACTGGTGTCACTGGTTAGCCAGTAAGTTATTTAGTTATTTAGGTTACCCGTCAGGTTTTTATATAGTGTCAGGTACCCCCATATTTAACCTAATAAAGATTTTAACCCCCTGATTGCCCCTAGTTAACCCTTTCACCAGTGATCACCATATAAAGGTTACGGGTGACGCTGGTTGATTAGTTTGCTTTTTATAGCATCAGGGCACCCGCCGTATATAACCCAATAAAGGTTTAACCCCCCTGATCGCCCGGCGGGTGAGATCAATTAGGTTTTAGCGCCAGAGAGGGTCTGCGTCGCCCCAGGCAGTGTTAGGTTAGTGACAGTAACGCTAACACCCACGCGCAAAGCATAAACCCCCCTTAGTGGTATAGTATCTGATCAGATCTATACTAGCATCCCCAGCGGTTTAGGGTTCCCAAAAACGCAGTGTTAGCGGGATCAGCCCAGATACCTGCTAGCGCCTGCGTTTAGCCCCTCCGTCCAGCCCAGCCCAGCCCACCCAAGTGCAGTATCGATCGATCACTGTCACTTACCAAACACAACACACATAACTGCAGCGTTCGCAGTGCTTGGTTTTTGGGGCCCTGTACGCGGCTAGGCTCCCAAAAAGTCCCACACATGTGGTATCCCCGTACTCAGGAGAAGCAGCAGAATGTATTTTGGGGTGCAATTCCACATATAACCATGGCATGTGTGAGCAATATATCATTTAGTGACAACTTTTTGTACATTTTTTTTTTTCTTTTTGTCATAATTCAATCATTTGGGACAAAAAAAAAAAATATTCAATGGGGTCAACATGCCTCTCAGCAAATAGCTTAGGGTGTCTACTTTCCAAAATGGGGTCATTTGGGGGGGTTTTGTGCCATCTTGGCATTTTATGGCCTTCAAAACTGTGATAGGTAGTGAGGAGTGAAATCAAAAATTTATGCCCTTAGAAACCTTGAAGGCGGTGCTTGGTTTTTGGGGTCCCGTACGCGGCTAGGCTCCCAATAAGTCCCACACATGTGGTATCCCCGTACTCAGGAGAGGCAGCAGAATGTATTTTGGGGTGTAATTTCACATATGCCCATGGCATGTGTGAGCAATATATCATTTAGTGACAACTTTGTGCAAAAAAAAAAAAGTTTGTCATATTCCCGCAACTTGTGGCAAAATATAAAATATTCCATGGACTGAACATGCCTCTCAGTAAATAGCTTGGGGTGTCTACTTTCCAAAATGGGGTCATTTGGGGGGGTTTTGTGCTATTTTGGCATTTTATGGCCTTCGAAACTGTGATAGGTAGTGAGGAGTGAAATCAAAAATTTGCGCCCTTAGAAATCCTGAAGGCGGTGCTTGGTTTCCGGGGTCCCGTACGTGGCTAGGCTCCTAAAAAGTCCCAGACATGTGGTATCCCCGTACTCAGGAGAAGCAGCAGAATGTATTTTGGGGTGTAATTCCACATATAACCATGGCATGTGTGAGCAATATATCATTTAGTGACAACTTTTTGTAATTTTTTTATTTTTTTTTGTCATTATTCAATCACTTGGGACAAAAAAAAAAAATATTCAATGGGCTCAACATGCCTCTCAGCAATTTCCCTGGGGTGTCTACTTTCCAAAATGGGGTCATTTGGGGGGGTTTTGTACTGCCCTGCCATTTTAGCACCTCAAGAAATGAGATAGGCAGTCATAAATTTAAAGCTGTGTAAATTTCAGAAAATGTACCCTAGTTTGTAAACGCTATAACTTTTGCGCAAACCAATAAATATACGCTTATTGACATTTTTTTTACTAAAGACATGTGGCTGAATACATTTTGGCCTAAATGTATGACTAAAATTGAGTTTATTCGATTTTTCTTATAACAAAAAGTAGAAAATATCTTTTTTTTTCAAAATTTTCGTTCTTTTTCCATTTATATCGCAAAAAATAAAAATCGCAGAGGCAATCAAATACCATTAAAAGAAAGCTCTATTTGTGGGAAGAAAAGGACGCAAATTTCATTTGGGTACAACATTGCATGTCCGCACAATTTACAGTTAAAGCAGCGCAGTGCCGAATCCCAAAAACAGGCTTGGTCCTAATGGCCCGAAATGGTCCGGGGCTTAAGTGGTTAAACGGAACATTCAAAAGGATTCATCGTCTGTCGTCCTAACTGTGAGTTTATTCATTGAGTTAAACTGCCTGTATCGATGCAAGGGATGAATATCAAACCAGCTTGAGTAAGGCCTACTTAAACCTGGAGATGAACTTTATCGCTTTGTAGTTGAGACAGAACAGTAGAAAAACTGAGTTTCACAGCCTAATTACAAGATTTCTGCATGTCAGTACTGAAACAGACAAGATTTACTGCCCTCATAGCAAGACAGAAGGGACAGAGCAGCACATGGCAGCCTTATAGCCTGAGACAATCTGCACAGTGTCATATTTCAGCACACAGATCCTGCCTGCTTTCACAGTCAGTCTGCTATCATGAGTGACCAAGCTTCTGCATGTGAACTCACATCTACCTCCCCACAAGTTCCTGAAGAAACTGAGTTACCCAAACGCTCAGTTAAACCCACTTGGAAAGTAATGGAGAATTATGAAGCTTCAAGGACTGAATTGTCAAATAGCTTGGAATTAGTCTGGGAGAAAATCCTTGCTGAAGCCAATACAGTGTCTGTTGAACGTGAACTACTGACACTAGAGGGCGCCATTAAACAACTTTCTGCCTCATATGAGCTTTATCAGCTTACCAGCATCAAATTCACTAATGTCTTACAAAACATGAAGTCAGAAAATGCGATGATGCAATTAAAGCGCGTCAATGCTCTCAATATTGAAAGAGACAGTTTTATCCAGCAAACCAGATTAAAGGCAGAAGCAAAAATAAAGCTGTTACAGGACACTGCATCTCACAGATCTGTTTCCACCAGACGTTCTAAAAACTCGTCAAGATCCCATAGTTCAAGATACTCAACACTCAGTGAGCGACTTATTAATGCCCGCGCTGAAGTGGAAGCCAGCAAAGTGCAGGTGGCATATGCAGAAAAAAGAGCAGAGTTGGACGCTCAAAGGACAGAGTTGGAAGCGAAGTCAGCACGTCAAAGAGCAGAGTTGGAAGCTCAGAGAGCAGAGTCGGAAGCGCAGTCAGCCCGTCAAAGAGCAACAATGGAAACCTTAAATGAACAGTGTAAACATGACGCAGCTATGGCAAAGCTAAGGGTCCTACAGCAAGCTATCAGTGCAGACGAAGGTGCAAGTGAGAAAGACAGCATTAACCTAAACATAGCAGATATGGAAGACCCCCTCAAACGCACTAAAGACTATGTCCTAAGCCACTGCAGTGCACACTCCATTGTCTCCAATGCTCCCGGCTACATAGAGACTCCTTCACAGATTCAAGTTAAAGAGGTTCCAGCAACTTCCTGCACTCAAAATCACTCCACTGCATTTCCTACCTGCCTACCTTGCCTGCCTTCATATGTCACAGAGCATCAGCGCAAGCTTCAAGCAAGTCATCAATCTCAAGTCATCGGTACAGCCTTGAATCAACGTACCATTGGAACAACTGACTTCAAGCAAGCAACTCACCTGGATGCATCTGCTGCACCATATTTCCCTGTGTCCTTTAACAACAATGTCAAAGATAACGCAATCAGGACCATACAGCCAACAGCATCTCACATAAAGGCGGAGACAACTGAGACAGAAGAGTTTGTGAGGTACATGCTTCGCAGAGAGCTCACAAAGACTGGTCTTACAAGTTTTGATGACCAACCTGAGAACTACAGAAGTTGGAAATGTGCCTTCAGAACTACAATCAGCAATATTAGCATTACAGCTGATCAAGAATTGAATCTGCTGATCAAATGGCTTGGTCCTCTATCTGCTGCACGTGTTAAGCCATTAAGATCGGTTTTCATGGACAATCCTACTGCAGGCCTCACAGCTGCATGGGAGCGACTAGAGCAAAGTTATGGCAGTCCAGAAGCTATAGAAAATGCTTTGTTCATACGTCTGGAAACTTTCCCAAAGATATCCGGTAAGGACAACAAGGAGTTCCAGAGACTGAGTGACCTTCTCCTTGAGCTTCAGCTAGCCAAGACAGACCCAAAACTACCTGGACTCAGTTACCTTGACACTCCAAGAGGGGTAAACCCAATTGTCTCCAAGCTCCCGTATGGTTTGCAAGAGAAATGGACTGCACTAGGGTCATCATACAAAAGAGAGAACAAGGTTTCCTTCCCTCCATTCTCTTTCTTCTGTGAATTCATCAGGAAAATTGCAGAGACCAAGAACGATCCAAGTTTTTCCTACGGTGAGTACAGCCTCTTCTCACCCTTTCCTAAGAGTACCAGTCTTCAGGGCAACTACAGAAACCATAGAGGCCCAGTGTCCGTGAAAAAGACTGACATCCTTCCCACTCCTACCACAGTTCTGGCCACGAACAAACAGAGTAGGAAGATTGAAAACCCTAACAGAGAGTGTCCCATACACAAGAAGCCACACCCCCTCAATAAATGTATCGGCTTTAGGAAAAAGCCTCTGGAGGAGCTTTTAAAGACATTTAGGGTATGTGTAAGGTGCTGTGCTTCTACAGAACATTTTGCAAGGGACTGTAATGTGTCCATCAAGTGCATAGAGTGTGGCTCTGAAGAACATGTGCAAGCCCTCCATCCTCTTGAGCCCAGCTCTGCACAACCTGCCAACACTCCTCCCAGGTTAACGCATGGCGGGGAGAATACAGACCAAGTGCCTAATTCTACCATCATTTCTTCATCCTGCACTGAAGTTTGTGGAGAAGACCACTGTGGTAAGTCCTGTGCTAAGATATGCTTGGTGAACATATACCACAAGGATCAACCAGAAAAGTCTCTAAAGGCATATGCTATCTTAGACGATCAGAGCAATCGATCACTTGCAAAATCGGAATTGTTCAATCTATTTGAAATAAAAGGCGAAGCTCATCCTTACACCTTGGGTACCTGTAGTGGAACTATAGAGGTTTCTGGAAGAAGGGCTCATGGACTCATGGTATCTTCTCTCAAAGGTAACTTGCAATTACCCTTACCTACACTTGTTGAGTGCAATCAGATACCTGCTAACAGGGAAGAAATCCCTACTCCAGCTGCTGCTTTCCATCACCCTCACCTCAAGGTAATAGCAAATGAGATACCGCTGCTTGACAAAGATGCTCAGATCCTTCTTCTGTTAGGAAGAGACATTCTAAGAGTTCACAAGGTACACAGACAAGTCAGTGGACCCCCAGATACCCCATTTGCCCAGCGCACGGATCTAGGGTAGGTCATCATAGGCAATGTCTGCATAGGCAAAATGAAAAGACCTACCAACATTTCGTCATTCAAGACAAATGTTCTGCCAAATGGCCGAAACACTTACTTTGAGCCATGCCCACATCACTACTGGGTGAAAGAGAAGATAGCCAGCCACGAATGGCAACATGGTATCTCAGGTGACACAAGCCCTTTCTCCTGCCATGATGGCGACTTCGGCTCTACAGTGTTTAATGCAACCAGTGAAGATGACATACTGGCTCCTTCAATGGAAGACAAAGAATTCATCAAGGTAATGGACAATGAGTTCTTTCAAGATGACTCCAATAACTGGGTAGCACCCCTACCCTTTCGTCTCCCAAGAGAGAGATTGCCCAACAACTTACAGCAGGCCATCAGTAGATTCTCCTCCTTAAAGCGAAACTTAAGCAGGAAACCAGAGATGCAAAAGCACTTTGTGGACTTTATGCAAAATGTATTTGACAGAGATCACGCAGAGCCTGCTCCCCCACTAAAGGAGGGAGAAGAATGCTGGTACCTTCCATCCTTTGGCGTGTATCACCCACGCAAACCAGACCAAATCAGAGTTGTCTTTGATTCCAGTGCTCAGCACGAAGGTGTTTCTCTTAACAACATGCTCCTTACTGGACCCAACTTGAACAACAGTCTAATAGGAGTCTTGATTCGTTTCAGACAAGAGCCTGTAGCAGTAATGGCCGACATTCAACAGATGTTTCACTGCTTCATCGTCAGAGAAGACAACAGAAACTACCTCAGGTTTCTATGGCACAAGGACAATGACCTCAACAAGGAAGTTATAGATTATCGCATGAAGGTACATGTCTTCGGTAACAGTCCTTCCCCAGCAGTGGCAACTTATGGGCTAAGGAGAACAGCTCAGACTGGAGAAGTTGAATATGGATCTGATGCCCGTCAATTTGTTGAAAGAAACTTCTACGTTGACGACGCACTTAAGTCCTTTCCAACTGCTAAAGAAGCAATTGATCTTCTCACCAGAACAAAGGAGATGCTGTCTGTAGCAAACCTTAGACTGCACAAGATTATATCCAACAGCCAGGAACTTATGAATGCCTTTCACTCTGAGGACTATGCCACTAGTCTAAAAAACCTTGACTTAGGTACAGATGTGCCTCCCGTACAGCGAAGTCTGGGTTTGTTGTGGAACATCAAGCAAGACAAATTCACCTTCCAAGTGTCAACTTGTGACAAACCCTTCACTAAGAGAGGAGTCCTGTCCGTGGTGAATAGCATCTATGACCCACTGGGTTTCCTTGCTCCAGTTACCATTCAAGGTAAGATTTTACTAAGACAGTTGTCTACTGAGAACATAGACTGGGATACTCCCTTGCCTAGTGAGAATCAACACAAGTGGGAAGGGTGGAGATATTCTTTGAAGTCACTAGAAAAACTTCAGATTCCCCGTTGCTATGTTCCAGGTTCCACTTCAACTGCTAACCGGAGAGAGATTCATATTTTCTCTGATGCATCAGTTGAAGCTATTGCTGCAGTAGCCTATTTGAAGACCTCTGAACTGAATGGAGAATCACACTGTAGTTTTGTCCTAGGCAAGGCAAAACTCACACCCAAGCCTGTACATACCATACCAAGACTTGAACTTTGTGCAGCCGTGCTAGCAGTAGAAATTGCCGAGGTCATACGAAGTGAAATGGACACTAGAATTGATTCTTTCACCTTCTATACAGACAGTAAGGTAGTACTTGGTTACATAAACAACCAAACAAAACAATTTTATGTGTACGTCAGCAACAGGGTTGAACGTATCAAGAGATTCTCTCTACCAAGTCAATGGCATCACGTTCCCACTGAACTCAACCCAGCTGACTGTGGGACCAGAGCCGTGTCACCTGCCGCTCTTCAGGACAGCTTATGGCTGTCACCTCCAAGGTTTCTGTGTGAGGACTCTTACTTACTCCCTATTGACACCACCTATGGGCTAGTAAACCCTGAAGATGATAAGGAAATAAGAACTGTGAACACCTCACTCCACACTTCTGTAAGTACAAAACAGAAGCTGCGGTCACACCGTTACAGGCATCAATGGAAGCAGGTGCAGCATCTAGCCAATGTGTTCTGGCATCGCTGGAAGAAAAAGTATCTTCATCACCTTCAAGGTCGTAACAAATGGCAAGCATATAAGCCGAATCTTAAGGTTGGAGACCTCATCCTTCTAAAAGACAAGGAAGTTTGTCGGAATGAGTGGCCTATGGGTCTTATTACTAAAGTTATGCCCAGCGACGATAACAAAGTCCGGAAGGTAGAAGTCAAGGTAACCAAGGGAGGATCGACACGAACCTTTAGTCGACCAATTCCAGAGTTAGTACTCCTTTTGCCAGGTGAGTGACTTGTGCAAGGACTAGCCATGCTGTTGGCACGGCGGGGAGTACATTGCTGCCATCTACAGGTTCTACTCAGAACTTTGGAATTATTTGAAGACATCATACTGTGACTTTATGTTCTTCATCCTGTTGAACTTACGTTTATTATTTGCTTGTTGCATGTTTTTCATTACAGGTTCCAGGACATTCGTCAGTATTGGACTTATTGAAAATATATATATTAGTTTAAGGTTATGAAATCTAAAGATTTCAGACAGGGAGTGTTGTGTTACACTATGTGATTATTCTTGCTCTGTGTCTTTAAGATCTGTCCCCTTCTTTCTAGCTGAACTCTCTCTCTCACCGTAGTTCTTTATATATCTCCTCCACTTCCTGATTCTGGTCATTACTCCTGTATATCTTCCATGCTAAACATCTTACATGTGGCTTACAACTGCAACGTTTTTCTACCTATGAATATCCATCATTAAACGGAACATTCGAAAGGATTCATCGTCTGTCGTCCTAACTGTGAGTTTATTCATTGAGTTAAACTGCCTGTATCGATGCAAGGGATAATAGCAAACCAGCTTGAGTAAGGCCTACTTAAACCTGGAGATGAACTTTATCGCTTTGTAGTTGAGACAGAACAGGTGGTGACAGGTCCTCTTTATGGAGAGATCTGGGGTCTATAATGAATATAAACATCCCATGTGACAGTAATAGGGGGAGACAGGTCCTCTTTATGGAGAGATCTGGGGTCTATAATGAATGTAAACATCCCATGTGACAGTACTAGATGGTGACAGGTCCTCTTTATGGAGAGATCTGGGGTCTATAATGAATGTAAACATTCCATGTGACAGTAATAGGAGGTGACAGGTCCTCTTTATGGAGAGATCTGGGGTCTATAATAAATGTAAAAATTCCATGTGACAGTAATAAGAGGTGACAGGTCCTCTTTATGGAGAGATCTGGGGTCTATAATGAATGGAAATATTCCATGTGACAGTAATAAGAGGTGACAAGTCCTCTTTATGGAGAGATCTGGGGTCTATAATGAATGTAAACATCCCTTGTGACAGTAATAGGAGGTGACAGGTCCTCTTTATGGAGAGATCTGGGGTCTATAATGAATGTAAACATCCCATGTGACAGTAATAGGTGGTGACAGGTCCTCTTTATGGAGAAATCTGGGGTCTATAATGAATGTAAACATCCCATGTGACAGTAATAGGTGGTGACAGGTCCTCTTTATGGAGAGATCCGGGGGTCTATAATGAATGTAAACATCCCATGTGACAGTAATAGGAGGTGACAGGTCCTCTTTATGGAGAGATCTGGGGTCTATAATGAATGTAAGCATCCAATGTGACAGTAATAGGTGGTGACAGGTCCTCTTTATGGAGAGATCTGGGGTCTATAATGAATGTAAACATCCCATGTGACAGTAATAGGTGGTGACAGGTCCTCTTTATGGAGAGATCTGGGGGTCTATAATGAATGTAAACATCCCATGTGACAGTAATAAGAGGTGACAGGTCCTCTTTATGGAGAGATCTGGGGTCTATAATGAATGTAAACATCCCATGTGACAGTAATAGGAGGTGACAGGTCCTCCGTATGGAGAGATCTGGGGTCTATAATGAATGTAAACATCCCATGTGACAGTAATAGGTGGTGACAGGTCCTCTTTATGGAGAGATCTGGGGTCTATAATGAATGTAAACATCCCACGTGACAGTAATAAGAGGTGACAGGTCCTCTTTATGGAGAGATCTGGGGTCTATAATGAATGTAAACATCCCATGTGACAGTAATAAGAGGTGACAGGTCCTCTTTATGGAGAGATCTGGGGTCTATAATGAATGTAAACATCCCATGTGATAGTAATAGGAGGTGACAGGTTCTCTTTATGGAGAGATCTGGGGTCTATAATGAATGTAAACATTCCATGTGACAGTAATAAGAGGTGACAGGTCCTCTTTATGGAGAGATCTGGGGTCTATAATGAATGTAAACATCCCATGTGACAGTAATAGGAGGTGACAGGTCCTCCGTATGGAGAGATCTGGGGTCTATAATGAATGTAAACATCCCATGTGACAGTAATAGGAGGTGACAGGTCCTCTTTATGGAGAGATCTGGGGTCTATAATGAATGTAAACATTCCATGTGACAGTAATAGGAGGTGACAGGTTCTCTTTATGGAGAGATCTGGGGTCTATAATGAATGTAAACATCCCATGTGACAGTAATAGGAGGTGACAGGTCCTCTTTATGGAGGGATCGGAGGTCTAAAAGACCCCAAATCCCTGCTTTACACTTCAAAGTATTCAGATCGCCGAAAACGGCGATTCTGAATACTGTGTACTTTTTTAGAATCCAGCGCGCTTGGCAGCCGAGTAACCCGGACGTGACGTCATGGCGTCGCTTCCGTGGTTACATTGAAGAGACTGAATCAAAGCCTTTCGCAGCTTCATTTCAGTCTCTCTAGGCGCCGGAGGTGGCGGATCGCGTCTCCCGGTGGGACGGGAGGCCCAGTAAGAGCGGCGGGTGGGGGGAGGGAGATCTCTCCTCCGGGATAACAACCGAGCGGCTTTTAGCCGCATCGGTTGTTATCTCTGGAAAGCCAATCGCCGGCTCTAAAAAACGATACGGGGGTGATGTCTGCAGCTGCGGGGATCATCCCGGTATAACCCCCGAAAGCCGAGGCTGCATATCTGCGTACCCTCGGTGGGAAAGGGTTAAGGCGCTATACATGTTCGTGTGAAGAACACGCCATCAAACCTTAAATGAAAAAAGCAATTCTATCGTCTAGAAGTGAATAAATCCCAACACCAAATCATTTTACGCCTGAAGATTAACACAAAACCCCTATCTTCTGAGAGCAGACCCCTAGAGCACAGCTGTCAAACACAAGGCCCACGGGCCGAATCAGGTAAGTCTTGGGGGGGGGGTGTCAGGTAAGTCTTGGGGGGGTGTGTCAGGTAAGTCTTGGGGGGGGGGTGTCAGGTAAGTCTTGGGGGGGTGTCAGGTAAGTCTTGGGGGGGGGTGTCAGGTAAGTCTTGGGGGGGGGTGTCAGGTAAGTCTTGGGGGGGGGTGTCAGGTAAGTCTTGGGGGGGTGTCAGGTAAGTCTTGGGGGGGGGTGTCAGGTAAGTCTTGGGGGGGGTGTCAGGTAAGTCTTGGGGGGGGTGTCAGGTAAGTCTTGGGGGGGGGGGGGCTGCACACAGAAGTTTGTTTTTACCTTCATGCATAGAATAGGAAGCACCTTGTGCCTTTACAATCGCCTTAAAGGAGAAGTATGGGGTATTTATTTTTATAATTCATACTTACCTCAGTGGATGCAGCATCTATCCCCCGGCACCTCTAAAGCCTCATACACACCATCCGATTTTCTGCGGACAAAGTGTAGGACTTTTGTCTGAAGGGCATTGGCCAGGAATTTGTCTTGCATACAAACGGCAAAGAATTGTTGGCCAACAAACACGAAACTACGTTTTCTTTTTTTTAAGCTATTTAGCGCCACCCTTTGGGCAACTTCTGCTAATGTTGTGTCACGGGGAGCATTGCTTCTGAGCATGCGTGTTTGTTCTTTGGAGTTTTTCGTCCGAAGGACTTCTGTACACACGATCGGAAAATCCGACAACACACAATTGGTGGCGGACAATTTTAAAGCGTGCTATCCAACATTTGTCCACGGAAAATCCGTCCGATGGAGCGTACAAACGGTCGGATTTTCTGACAACAGCCTGTCATCCCACAATTCCCGTTGGATAATCCGATCGTGTGTATGAGGCTTAACACTGAGAACTGAACGATCTAATACCGCCGATCACTCAGTTCTCACAGCTCAGCTGCTGTCGGTCACCATCTCTCTGCTCTGCCCCCCTCCTCGCTTACTGGAGCGCCGGGCTGTGGAGGGAGTGTCTGGCTCAGGCTCTCAGTGGCTCACCAAGAGCCTGAGTCGGGTGCCGCTCAAGGAATCTGGGTGGATTCCAACTCAATGGTCGTGATCACGCCCGAAGCCTGGACCGACTCTGCAGAGAGCCGACTTCAGGCCGCTCTGCTGAAAACGGGTCGCAGGAGTGCAAAACGAACTGCACTGTGATCCATAGGAGAAGCCCAGCCTCTGTATTTCTCCTTTAAGGGAAAAAAAAGCTGAGCAAATCCACGTGGCAAAAGTAATTGCCCCCTAAACCTACTACAACTGCAATAGAGTGTTTGTGATAACTGCCAATGCTCCCCCCCCCTTGCTGAAAAAAAAATGAATGAATGAACGAACTGTTAACCACATTGTCTTGGAAAGCTGATATAAATTTTACTTGCCTGATTACTGCCAGACCTGTTGAATCAAGAAATCACTTAACCACTTCTCCACCAAGGACGTCATATGACGTCCTTGACTTTGTAGGGGGATATCTGAATGATGGGTGCAGCTAGTGGCATCATTCAGATATCATTCTCTCATGCCGGTGATTCTGCGCACCATAAGAATGATCATAGCGGCAGTTCCATAGCTTGATCGTTCTTATAGGCGGCGGGAGGGGACACACCCCCCCCCCCCCCCCCGCCGCCATCCGGTGCTTCTCTGGGCTCTCCCGTGCCATCGGGGGCTTGGAGAACGAATTGGCCGGCGCCGGATAGGAAGCATAGAGATGACCGGTGACCAGATGGTCACCAGTCATCTCTATGGCCGTCGGAGTCCTGGGCGTGACGTCACGCCCAGTACCCAGAAGTAAACAAAGCCGCAATTGCGGCTGTTCGCATGAGATCAGTGAATTTTTTTTTCAGCGATCACATCTCTCCTCCAGGCTGGAAAGCATGAGGGGGGGAAGGGGAGGTCTTATTGACCCTGCATCTCTCCATAAAGAGGACCTGTCACACACATTCCTATTACAAGGGATGTTTACATTCCTTGTAATAGGAATAAAAGTCATCAAAATTAAAAAAAAAATCTGTAAAATAAAATGGAAAAAAAAAAAAGTAAAACGCCCCTGTCCCCGGTAGCTCGCGCTCAGAAGCGAACACGCATGTAAGTCCCGCCCACATATGTAAACGCCGTTCAAACCCCACATGTGCGGTATCACCGCGTGCATTAGAGCACGAGCAACAATTCTAGCACTAGACCTCCTCTAACTCGAAAATAGTAACCTGTAAAAAAATTAAAAAGCGTCGCCTATGGAGATTTTTAAGTACCGAAGTTTGGCGCCATTCCATGAGTGTGCGCAATTTTAAAGCATGACATCTTAGGTATCTATTTACTCGGCGTAACATCATCTTTCATATTTTACAAAAAAATTGGGCTAACTTTACTGTTTTGTTATTTTTGAAACCGTTTTTTTCCCTCCAAAAAAAGGCGTTTGAAAAATGATTGTGCAAATACCGTGCAAGATAAAAAGTTGCAATGACCGCCATTTTATTCCCTAGGGTGTCTGCTAATAAATATATATATATATATATATATATATATATATATATAATGTTTGGGGTTCTGATTAATTTTCTAGCAAAAAAAAAAAGGATGATTTTCACATGAAGGAGAGAAGTGCCAGAATAGGCCCGGTGGAGAAGTGGTTAAAGCCGAGGGCCACCCCTAAAAAAAAAAATGGCCAAAAAGGCAAAAAAAAATAAATCAAAAATGTTATACTTACCAGAAATGGCTGTTACTAGGCAGATTGTTTAATCTGCCTTTTCCTCGTCCACGGTGAGGTTCTGTGTTCTTCTCGCGTTGCCTCCTGGGAAATGGAGGCGCGCTGCCTTTTGGGACCTACAGGACGGTGTGCCCATTCACAAAAAGTCTCGCGCATGCGCAGTAGGAAACGGGCAGTGTTTCCCTTAGTGAGAATGGCGGTGCCGGGACCCGGTCCGAGGGACGGATCGGCCTCTTGGGCGGCCGACATCGCAGGCAACCTGGACAGGTAAGTGTGCCTATAAAAAGTCAGCAGCTACAGTGTTTGTAGCTGCTGACTTTTAATTTTTTTTTTTTTACCGCCAGAGCTCCGCTTTAAATGACTTTGCTGTCTGACATGGTGAAGAGCGCTAAAAGATCTCAAAAAGTAACACATGCCACCAGCTAAAGAAAATCAAGACGAGATGAGAAACAAAGTAACTGACAGTATCAGTCTGGAAAGGGTTACAAAGCCGTCTCTAAGGCTGGGCCATAAACTGTCAAATTTCAAAAGAATTTTCTTTTAAAAAAAAAAACTGAAAATTTGTGCGTTTTGTGATCGGATGGCGCCACCATTGATTTTGAAATTCGACCGACCGAACCTTCAGTTTCACCTCCCTGTTCCTACAGAAAAGAATTTGTGTCTGGGAATCTTCTTTTCTTTCCGGGAATTTTCTTTTTCGACAACATTTCTCGCACCATTCTCCCATCATTGATTAGAAAACCGTTCGTTTTTCAAAAAATTTCCAACATGTCCGATTATTAAAATTCAACGGCCGCACGAAAATCAGGTCTTGCGGCAGCCCCACTAATGGTGCGAAATACGAGCGAAAATTCTTAGATAAGATTTTCGAAATTCAACCCCTGTGTGGCCGGCCTAAGGCTTTGGGACTCCTCCAGGGAACCGCGGTAAGCGCCATTATCCACAAATGGAGAAAACGTGGAATAGCGGTGAACCTTCCCAGGAGTGGCTGGCCGACCAAAATTACTCCGACGAGGACTTATCCAGGAGGTCAGAACCCAGAACAACTTCTACAGAACTGCAGGCCTCAGGTAAGGTTCATGATTCAACAATAAGAAAGACAGCAAAAATGGCGTCCATTCTACAAGGCCAAAGCCACTGCTAACCAGAAGGAGCACAAAGACTCGTCACACTTTTGCCAAAAAACATCTGGAGTATCCCCAAGACTTTGGGGCAAATATTCCGTAGACTGATGAGATGGAAGGTGTGTGTCCCGTTACCATGTCATAAAAAGAACATCACCCCAACAGTCTCAGACATGGTGGGGGTCGGGGGATGGTCTGGAGATGGACAACCCGCCATCATTCATGGAACCATGAAATCTGCGCTCTACCAGAAAATCCTGAAGGAGAATGTCGGCCCGTCACTTCCTGCCCTCCTCACACTCGGGTTATGCAGCAGGACAATGATTGGAAACGTACCAGCAAGTCCACCACTAAATGGCTCAAAAAACAAAACAAAATGAAGGTTTTGGAGTGGCCTAGTCAAAGTCCAGACAAAGTCATTGTAAAGTCTCTTTTATAAAATAAATAAACATGTTCTACATCCCTCCTCTAATAGTTTTGCACAGAGCGGCCCCGATCCTCCTCTTCTCGAGTCCCTCTTCGGTGTTCCTGGCCCCTCCCTCCTATCGGGTGCCCCCACAGCCAGCAGCTTCCTATGGGGGCACCAGAGCCTAGTCAGAGCTCCTTGTATCCAATCAGAAACGCAGCCCCGGCCCGTCTCTCCCGATTGGCTGACTGACTTTGACAGTCATGGGAGCCAATGGCACTGCTGCTGTGTCTCAGCCAATCAGGAGGAGTATCCCAGGCGCCTCAGACACTCGTGGACATGGCTGGAGAGAGATGGGGCTCAGTAAGTAGGGGGGGGGGGGGGGTGCTACACACAGAAGGTTTTTTTATCTTCATGCATAGAATGCGCACCTTCTGCCGTTACAACCACTTCTGGAGCGCCACATGACTATATACATTGGCTGTTTGAAGAAAGATTTCTCTTATGGCACCAGCTAGCTACCATAGCCCCAGTATCCTCGTCTTCAGCCGGCGTTCCGGTTTCTGATAATGTTGGTCTCGGCGGCGGATTCGCCGCGAGATCACCGTTATCGGCGGCGGGAGGGGGCCTCCTGCCGCTCTCCTGCGCCCTCCGTCGCTTACCGGAGCCGTCCGTAGCGGCGGAGGCGATCGGGTCCTTTCTCGTGCTGGGCATGGATACAAGTGAGGGCAAGATGGCCCCGCCCCGTCTCCCATACCATAGCGGGGCGGAAGTGACGTCACAACGTCACTTCCGCCCATACGTCTTAAAGGGCCATTTTATTTTTGACATTTTTTCAAATGACGTTTTTTTTTTATTGCATGTGACGTCTTTTTGACCCCGGATCTCATATACAAGAGGACCTGTCATTCTTTTTTCTATTACAAGGGATGTTTACATTCCTTGTAATAGGAATAAAAGTGACACCATTTATTTTTTTATTTTTTTTAAACGATGTAAAAAAGAAATCAAATCTAGTAAAATAAATAAATAGATAGTTATAAAACGCCCCCCCATACATAGAAGAGGTGTAGATCTTCCCCCCATACATAAGAGGTGTAGATCTCCCCCCCCCCATACATAAGAGGTGTAGATCTCCCCCCCCCCCAACATACATAAGAGGTGTAGACCCCCCCCATACATAAGAGGTGTAGATCTCCCCCCCCCACCATACATAAGAGGTGTAGATCCCCCCCCCACCATACATAAGAGGTGTAGATCTCCCCCCCCCCACCATACATAAGAGGTGTAGATCTCCCCCCCCCATACATAAGAGGTGTAGATCTCCCCCCCCCCATACATAAGAGGTGTAGATCTCCCCCCCCATACATAAGAGGTGTAGACCCCCCCATACATAAGAGGTGTAGATCTCCCCCCCCCATACATAAGAGGTGTAGATCTCCCCCCCCCCCATACATAAGAGGTGTAGATCTCCCCCCCCCCCCATACATAAGAGGTGTAGACCCCCCCATACATAAGAGGTGTAGATCTCCCCCCCCCCCATACATAAGAGGTGTAGATCTCCCCCCCCCATACATAAGAGGTGTAGATCTCCCCCCCCATACATAAGAGGTGTAGATCTCCCCCCCCCATACATAAGAGGTGTAGATCTCCCCCCCCCACCATACATAAGAGGTGTAGCTCTCCCCCCCCCCCCACCATACATAAGAGGTGTAGATCTCCCCCCCCATACATAAGAGGTGTAGACCCCCCCCATACATAAGAGGTGTAGATCTCTCCCCCCCCCACCATACATAAGAGGTGTAGATCTCCCCCCCCCCATACATAAGAGGTGTCGATCTCCCCCCCATACATAAGAGGTGTAGACCCCCCCCCATACATAAGAGGTGTAGATCTCCCCCCCCCATACATAAGAGGTGTAGATCTCCCCCCCCCCATACATAAGGAGGTGTAGATCTCCCCCCCCCCATACATAAGAGGTGTAGACCCCCCCATACATAAGAGGTGTAGATCTCCCCCCCCCCACCATACATAAGAGGTGTAGATCTCCCCCCCCCCATACATAAGAGGTGTAGACCCCCCCCATACATAAGAGGTGTAGATCTCCCCCCCCCCATACATAAGAGGTGTAGATCTACCCCCCCCCATACATAAGAGGTGTAGATCTCCCCCCCCATACATAAGAGGTGTAGATCTCCCCCCCCCATACATAAGAGGTGTAGATCTCCCCCCCCCCCATACATAAGAGGTGTAGATCTCCCCCCCATACATAAGAGGTGTAGATCTCCCCCCCACCATACATAAGAGGTGTAGATCTCCCCCCCCCCCACCATACATAAGAGGTGTAGATCTCCCCCCATACATAAGAGGTGTAGACCCCCCCCATACATAAGAGGTGTAGATCTCCCCCCCCCACCATACATAAGAGGTGTAGATCTCCCCCCCCCCATACATAAGAGGTGTAGACCCCCCCCATACATAAGAGGTGTAGATTTCCCCCCCCCATACATAAGAGGTGTAGATCTCCCCCCCCCATACATAAGGAGGTGTAGATCTCCCCCCCCCCATACATAAGAGGTGTAGACCCCCCCCATACATAAGAGGTGTAGATCTCCCCCCCCCCACCATACATAAGAGGTGTAGATCTCCCCCCCCATACATAAGAGGTGTAGACCCCCCCATACATAAGAGGTGTAGATCTCCCCCCCCCCCACCATACATAAGAGGTGTAGATCTCCCCCCCCACCATACATAAGAGGTGTAGATCTCCCCCCCCCCCACCATACATAAGAGGTGTAGATCTCCCCCCCACCATACATAAGAGGTGTAGATCTCCCCCCCCATACATAAGAGGTGTAGACCCCCCCCATACATAAGAGGTGTAGATCTCCCCCCCCCCACCATACATAAGAGGTGTAGATCTCCCCCCCCCATACATAAGAGGTGTAGATCTCCCCCCCATACATAAGAGGTGTAGACCCCCCCCATACATAAGAGGTGTAGACCCCCCCCATACATAAGAGGTGTAGATCTCCCCCCCCCCCATACATAAGGAGGTGTAGATCTCCCCCCCCCATACATAAGAGGTGTAGATCTCCCCCCCCCCACCATACATAAGAGGTGTAGATCTCCCCCCCCCCCATACATAAGAGGTGTAGACCCCCCCATACATAAGAGGTGTAGATCTCCCCCCCCCCACCATACATAAGAGGTGTAGATCTCCCCCCCCCACCATACATAAGAGGTGTAGATCTCCCCCCCCACCATACACAGAAGAGGACAGGCACCAGACTGGATGATCAGACTTTTATTCTTAGATCAGGGCGAGTTCATAGCAGGTCACGGCTTGTAGAAGAGCGTCACACATCTCCTCGTAGCGGTTCTGCCCCCGGGGTTGGAGTTTTTGGTGGTATTGGCGGAGAAGTTCTGGAGGAAAAGTCACTCTGGGTTTGGGTGCAATGCTGGCCTCTGCAATGAGTCTCTGTACAACCTCCACCCCGCTCGTCCTCGCCTCCCCCAACATGATCTCAAAGTGTTTCCCCACCGTGCTCCGGTTCATGCTGAACACCCGCTGCTCCTTCTCCGCCACTATCCGCGGGTTCAACAGACAGAACAACATGGCTTCCACTGTGCGCAAATGTATCACCACCGGGAACAGCGAAGTGTTCTGAGAGGAGACCGAGGGCTTCTCCAGGATGTAATAATCCGCCTGCGGGAGCTGGGAGACCACCAGGGAGATCTGCAGAGAATGGGAGAGAGAGAGACCAATCACACACCAGACTGAGCACCCTGCACCCAGGGGAGAGGGATAGACCAATCACACACCAGACTGAGCACCCTGCACCCAGGGGAGAGAGATAGACCAATCACACACCAGACTGAGCACCCTGCACCCAGGGGAGAGGAATAGACCAATCACACACCAGACTGAGCACCCTGCACCCAGGGGAGAGGGATAGACCAATCACACACCAGACTGAGCACCCTGCACCCAGGGGAGAGGGATAGACCAATCACACACCAGACTGAGCACCCTGCACCCAGGGGAGAGAGATAGACCAATCACACACCAGACTGAGCACCCTGCACCCAGGGGAGAGGGATAGACCAATCACACACCAGACTGAGCACCCTGTACCCAGGGGAGAGGGATAGACCAATCACACACCAGACTGAGCACCCTGCACCCAGGGGAGAGGGATAGACCAATCACACACCAGACTGAGCACCCTGTACCCAGGGGAGAGAGATAGACCAATCACACACCAGACTGAGCACCCTGCACCCAGGGGAGAGAGATAGACCAATCACACACCAGACTGAGCACCCTGTACCCAGGGGAGAGGGATAGACCAATCACACACCAGACTGAGCACCCTGTACCTAGGGGAGAGGGATAGACCAATCACACACCAGACTGAGCACCCTGTACCCAGGGGAGAGGGATAGACCAATCACACACCAGACTGAGCACCCTGCACCCAGGGGAGAGGGATAGACCAATCACACACCAGACTGAGCACCCTGCTCCCAGGGGAGAGGGATAGACCAATCACACACCAGACTGAGCACCCTGCACCCAGGGGAGAGGGATAGACCAATCACACACCAGACTGAGCACCCTGCACCCAGGGGAGAGGGATAGACCAATCACACACCAGACTGAGCACCCTGCACCCAGGGGAGAGGGATAGACCAATCACACACCAGACTGAGCACCCTGCACCAATGGGAGAGAGATAGACCAATCACACACCAGACTGAGCACCCTGCTCCCAGGGGAGAGGGATAGACCAATCACACACCAGACTGAGCACCCTGCACCAATGGGAGAGGGATAGACCAATCACACACCAGACTGAGCACCCTGCACCCAGGGGAGAAGGATAGACCAATCACACACCCTGCACCCAGGGGAGAGGGATAGACCAATCACACACCAGACTGAGCACCCTGCACCCAGGGGAGAGGGATAGACCAATCACACACCAGACTGAGCACCCTGCACCCAGGGGAGAGGGATAGACCAATCACACACCAGACTGAGCACCCTGCACCCAGGGGAGAGGGATAGACCAAATACACACCAGACTGAGCACCCTGCACCCAGGGGAGAGAGATAGACCAATCACACACCAGACTGAGCACCCTGCACCCAGGGAGAGGGATAGACCAATCACACACCAGACTGAGCACCCTGCACCCAGGGGAGAGGGATAGACCAAATACACACCAGACTGAGAACCCTGCACCCAGGGGAGATAGACCAATCACACACCAGACTGAGCACCCTGCACCCAGGGGAGAGGGATAGACCAATCACACACCAGACTGAGCACCCTGCACCCAGGGGAGAGGGATAGACCAATCACACACCAGACTGAGCACCCTGCACCCAGGGGAGAGGGATAGACCAATCACACACCAGACTGAGCACCCTGCACCCAGGGGAGAGGGATAGACCAATTACACACCAGACTGAGCACCCTGCACCCAGGGGAGAGGGATAGACCAATCACACACCCGACTGAGCACCCTGCACCCAGGGGAGAGAGCTAGACCAATCACACACCCGACTGAGCACCCTGCACCCAGGGGAGAGGGATAGACCAATCACACACCCGACTGAGCACCCTGCACCCAGGGGAGAGGGATAGACCAATCACACACCAGACTGAGCACCCTGCACCAATGGGAGAGGGATAGACCAATCACACACCAGACTGAGCACCCTGCACCCAGGGGAGAGGGATAGACCAATCACACACCCGACTGAGCACCCTGCACCCAGGGGAGAGGGATAGACCAATCACACACCAGACTGAGCACCCTGCACCAATGGGAGAGAGATAGACCAATCACACACCAGACTGAGCACCCTGCACCCAGGGGAGAGGGATAGACCAATCACACACCCGACTGAGCACCCTGCACCCAGGGGAGAGGGATAGACCAATCACACACCAGACTGAGCACCCTGCACCAATGGGAGAGAGATAGACCAATCACACACCAGACTGAGCACCCTGCACCAATGGGAGAGAGATAGACCAATCACACACCAGACTGAGCACCCTGTACCCAGGGGAGAGGGATAGACCAATCACACACCCGACTGAGCACCCTGCACCCAGGGGAGAGGGATAGACCAATCACACACCAGACTGAGCACCCTGCACCAATGGGAGAGAGATAGACCAATCACACACCAGACTGAGCACCCTGCACCCAGGGGAGAGGGATAGACCAATCACACACCAGACTGAGCACCCTGCACCCAGGGGAGAGGGATAGACCAATCACACACCAGACTGAGCACCCTGCACCAATGGGAGAGAGATAGACCAATCACACACCAGACTGAGCACCCTGCACCAATGGGAGAGGGATAGACCAATCACACACCAGACTGAGCACCCTGCACCCAGGGGAGAGGGATAGACCAATCACACACCAGACTGAGCACCCTGCACCAATGGGAGAAGGATAGACCAATCACACACCAGACTGAGCACCCTGCACCCTAGATCTCCCCCCCCCCACCATACATAAGAGGTGTAGATCTCCCCCCCCCACCATACATAAGAGGTGTAGATCTCCCCCCCCCCCCACCATACATAAGAGGTGTAGATCTCCCCCCCCACCATACATAAGAGGTGTAGATCTCCCCCCCCACCATACACAGAAGAGGACAGGCACCAGACTGGATGATCAGACTTTTATTCTTAGATCAGGGCGAGTTCATAGCAGGTCACGGCTTGTAGAAGAGCGTCACACATCTCCTCGTAGCGGTTCTGCCCCCGGGGTTGGAGTTTTTGGTGGTATTGGCGGAGAAGTTCTGGAGGAAAAGTCACTCTGGGTTTGGGTGCAATGCTGGCCTCTGCAATGAGTCTCTGTACAACCTCCACCCCGCTCGTCCTCGCCTCCCCCAACATGATCTCAAAGTGTTTCCCCACCGTGCTCCGGTTCATGCTGAACACCCGCTGCTCCTTCTCCGCCACTATCCGCGGGTTCAACAGACAGAACAACATGGCTTCCACTGTGCGCAAATGTATCACCACCGGGAACAGCGAAGTGTTCTGAGAGGAGACCGAGGGCTTCTCCAGGATGTAATAATCCGCCTGCGGGAGCTGGGAGACCACCAGGGAGATCTGCAGAGAATGGGAGAGAGAGAGACCAATCACACACCAGACTGAGCACCCTGCACCCAGGGGAGAGGGATAGACCAATCACACACCAGACTGAGCACCCTGCACCCAGGGGAGAGAGATAGACCAATCACACACCAGACTGAGCACCCTGCACCCAGGGGAGAGAGATAGACCAATCACACACCAGACTGAGCACCCTGCACCCAGGGGAGAGGGATAGACCAATCACACACCAGACTGAGCACCCTGCACCCAGGGGAGAGGGATAGACCAATCACACACCAGACTGAGCACCCTGCACCCAGGGGAGAGGGATAGACCAATCACACACCAGACTAAGCACCCTGCACCCAGGGGAGAGGGATAGACCAATCACACACCAGACTGAGCACCCTGCACCCAGGGGAGAGGGATAGACCAATCACACACCAGACTGAGCACCCTGCACCCAGGGGAGAGGGATAGACCAATCACACACCCGACTGAGCACCCTGCACCCAGGGGAGAGGGATAGACCAATCACACACCAGACTGAGCACCCTGCACCAATGGGAGAGGGATAGACCAATCACACACCAGACTGAGCACCCTGCACCCAGGGGAGAGGGATAGACCAATCACACACCCGACTGAGCACCCTGCACCCAGGGGAGAGGGATAGACCAATCACACACCAGACTGAGCACCCTGCACCAATGGGAGAGGGATAGACCAATCACACACCCGACTGAGCACCCTGCACCCAGGGGAGAGGGATAGACCAATCACACACCAGACTGAGCACCCTGCACCAATGGGAGAGGGATAGACCAATCACACACCAGACTGAGCACCCTGCACCCAGGGGAGAGGGATAGACCAATCACACACCCGACTGAGCACCCTGCACCCAGGGGAGAGGGATAGACCAATCACACACCAGACTGAGCACCCTGCACCAATGGGAGAGGGATAGACCAATCACACACCAGACTGAGCACCCTGCACCCAGGGGAGAAGGATAGACCAATCACACACCCGACTGAGCACCCTGCACCCAGGGGAGAGGGATAGACCAATCACACACCAGACTGAGCACCCTGCACCAATGGGAGAGAGATAGACCAATCACACACCAGACTGAGCACCCTGCACCCAGGGGAGAGGGATAGACCAATCACACACCAGACTGAGCACCCTGCACCCAGGGGAGAGGGATAGACCAATCACACACCAGACTGAGCACCCTGCACCAATGGGAGAGAGATAGACCAATCACACACCAGACTGAGCACCCTGCACCAATGGGAGAGGGATAGACCAATCACACACCAGACTGAGCACCCTGCACCCAGGGGAGAGGGATAGACCAATCACACACCCGACTGAGCACCCTGCACCCAGGGGAGAGGGATAGACCAATCACACACCAGACTGAGCACCCTGCACCAATGGGAGAGGGATAGACCAATCACACACCAGACTGAGCACCCTGCACCCAGGGGAGAAGGATAGACCAATCACACACCCGACTGAGCACCCTGCACCCTAGATCTCCCCCCCCCCCACCATACATAAGAGGTGTAGATCTCCCCCCCCCACCATACATAAGAGGTGTAGATCTCCCCCCCCCCACCATACATAAGAGGTGTAGATCTCCCCCCCCCACCATACATAAGAGGTGTAGATCTCCCCCCCCACCATACACAGAAGAGGACAGGCACCAGACTGGATGATCAGACTTTTATTCTTAGATCAGGGCGAGTTCATAGCAGGTCACGGCTTGTAGAAGAGCGTCACACATCTCCTCGTAGCGGTTCTGCCCCCGGGGTTGGAGTTTTTGGTGGTATTGGCGGAGAAGTTCTGGAGGAAAAGTCACTCTGGGTTTGGGTGCAATGCTGGCCTCTGCAATGAGTCTCTGTACAACCTCCACCCCGCTCGTCCTCGCCTCCCCCAACATGATCTCAAAGTGTTTCCCCACCGTGCTCCGGTTCATGCTGAACACCCGCTGCTCCTTCTCCGCCACTATCCGCGGGTTCAACAGACAGAACAACATGGCTTCCACTGTGCGCAAATGTATCACCACCGGGAACAGCGAAGTGTTCTGAGAGGAGACCGAGGGCTTCTCCAGGATGTAATAATCCGCCTGCGGGAGCTGGGAGACCACCAGGGAGATCTGCAGAGAATGGGAGAGAGAGAGACCAATCACACACCAGACTGAGCACCCTGCACCCAGGGGAGAGGGATAGACCAATCACACACCAGACTGAGCACCCTGCACCCAGGGGAGAGAGATAGACCAATCACACACCAGACTGAGCACCCTGCACCCAGGGAGAGAGATAGACCAATCACACACCAGACTGAGCACCCTGCACCCAGGGGAGAGGGATAGACCAATCACACACCAGACGGAGCACCCTGCACCCAGGGGAGAGGGATAGACCAATCACACACCAGACTGAGCACCCTGTACCCAGGGGAGAGGGATAGACCAATCACACACCAGACTGAGCACCCTGTACCCAGGGGAGAGAGATAGACCAATCACACACCAGACTGAGCACCCTGCACCCAGGGGAGAGGGATAGACCAATCACACACCAGACTGAGCACCCTGTACCCAGGGGAGAGAGATAGACCAATCACACACCAGACTGAGCACCCTGCACCCAGGGGAGAGGGATAGACCAATCACACACCAGACTGAGCACCCTGCACCCAGGAGAGAGGGATAGACCAATCACACACCAGACTGAGCACCCTGCACCCAGGGGAGAGGGATAGACCAATCACACACCAGACTGAGCACCCTGTACCCAGGGGAGAGGGATAGACCAATCACACACCAGACTGAGCACCCTGCACCCAGGGGAGAGAGATAGACCAATCACACACCAGACTGAGCACCCTGCACCCAGGGGAGAGGGATAGACCAATCACACACCAGACTAAGCACCCTGCACCCAGGGGAGAGGGATAGACCAATCACACACCAGACTGAGCACCCTGCACCCAGGGGAGAGGGATAGACCAATCACACACCAGACTGAGCACCCTGCACCCAGGGGAGAGGGATAGACCAATCACACACCAGACTGAGCACCCTGTACCCAGGGGAGAGAGATAGACCAATCACACACCAGACTGAGCACCCTGCACCCAGGGGAGAGAGATAGACCAATCACACACCAGACTGAGCACCCTGCACCCAGGGGAGAGGGATAGACCAATCACACACCAGACTGAGCACCCTGCTCCCAGGGGAGAGGGATAGACCAATCACACACCAGACTGAGCACCCTGCACCCAGGGGAGAGGGATAGACCAATCACACACCAGACTGAGCACCCTGCTCCCAGGGGAGAGGGATAGACCAATCACACACCAGACTGAGCACCCTGCACCCAGGGGAGAGGGATAGACCAATCACACACCAGACTGAGCACCCTGCACCCAGGGGAGAGGGATAGACCAATCACACACCAGACTGAGCACCCTGCACCCAGGGGAGAGGGATAGACCAATCACACACCAGACTGAGCACCCTGCACCAATGGGAGAGAGATAGACCAATCACACACCAGACTGAGCACCCTGCACCCAGGGGAGAGGGATAGACCAATCACACACCAGACTGAGCACCCTGTACCAGGGGAGAGAGATAGACCAATCACACACCAGACTGAGCACCCTGCACTCAGGGGAGAGGGATAGACCAATCACACACCAGACTGAGCACCCTGCACCCAGGGGAGAGAGATAGACCAATCACACACCAGACTGAGCACCCTGCACCCAGGGGAGAGGGATAGACCAATCACACACCAGACTGAGCACCCTGCACCCAGGGAGAGGGATAGACCAATCACAACCAGACTGAGCACCCTGCACCAATGGGAGAGAGATAGACCAATCACACACCAGACTGAGCACCCTGCACCAATGGGAGAGGGATAGACCAATCACACACCAGACTGAGCACCCTGCACCCAGGGGAGAGGGATAGACCAATCACACACCAGACTGAGCACCCTGCACTCAGGGAGAGAGATAGACCAATCACACACCAGACTGAGCACCCTGCACCCAGGGGAGAGAGATAGGCCAATCACACACCAGACTGAGCACCCTGCACCCAGGGGAGAGGGATAGACCAATCACACACCAGACTGAGCACCCTGCACCCAGGGGAGAGGATAGACCAATCACACACCAGACTGAGCACCCTGCACCCAGGGGAGAGGATAGACCAATCACACATCAGACTGAGCACCCTGTACCCAGGGAGAGGAGATAGACCAATCACACACCAGACTGAGCACCCTGCACTCAGGGGAGAGGGATAGACCAATCACACACCAGACTGAGCACCCTGCACCCAGGGGAGAGGGATAGACCAATCACACACCAGACTGAGCACCCTGCACCCAGGGGAGAGGGATAGACCAATCACACACCAGACTGAGCACCCTGTACCCAGGGGAGAGGGATAGACCAATCACACACCAGACTGAGCACCCTGCACCCAGGGGAGAGGGATAGACCAATCACACACCAGACTGAGCACCCTGTACCCAGGGGAGAGAGATAGACCAATCACACACCAGACTGAGCACCCTGTACCCAGGGGAGAGGATAGGACCAATCACACACCAGACTGAGCACCCTGTACCCAGGGGAGAGGGATAGACCAATCACACACCAGACTGAGCACCCTGCACCCAGGGGAGAGGGATAGACCAATCACACACCAGACTGAGCACCCTGCACCCAGGGAGAGGGATAGACCAATCACACACCAGACTGAGCACCCTGCACCCAGGGGAGAGGGATAGACCAATCACACACCACACTGAGCACCCTGCACCCAGGGGAGAGGGATAGACCAATCACACACCAGACTGAGCACCCTGCACCCAGGGGAGAGGGATAGACCAATCACACACCAGACTGAGCACCCTGCACCCAGGGGAGAGGGATAGACCAATCACACACCAGACTGAGCACCCTGCACCAATGGGAGAGAGATAGATACCAGACCAATCACACACCAGACTGAGCACCCTGCACCCAGGGGAGAGGGATAGACCAATCACACACCAGACTGAGCACCCTGTACCCAGGGGAGAGAGATAGACCAATCACACACCAGACTGAGCACCCTGCACTCAGGGGAGAGGGATAGACCAATCACACACCAGACTGAGCACCCTGCACCCAGGGGAGAGAGATAGACCAATCACACACCAGACTGAGCACCCTGCACCCAGGGGAGAGGGATAGACCAATCACACACCAGACTGAGCACCCTGCACCCAGGGGAGAGGGATAGACCAATCACACACCAGACTGAGCACCCTGCACCAATGGGAGAGAGATAGACCAATCACACACCAGACTGAGCACCCTGCACCAATGGGAGAGGGATAGACCAATCACACACCAGACTGAGCACCCTGCACCCAGGGGAGAGGGATAGACCAATCACACACCAGACTGAGCACCCTGCACTCAGGGGAGAGAGATAGACCAATCACACACCAGACTGAGCACCCTGCACCCAGGGGAGAGAGATAGGCCAATCACACACCAGACTGAGCACCCTGCACCCAGGGGAGAGGGATAGACCAATCACACACCAGACTGAGCACCCTGCACCCAGGGGAGAGGGATAGACCAATCACACACCAGACTGAGCACCCTGCACCCAGGGGAGAGGGATAGACCAATCACACATCAGACTGAGCACCCTGTACCCAGGGGAGAGAGATAGACCAATCACACACCAGACTGAGCACCCTGCACTCAGGGGAGAGGGATAGACCAATCACACACCAGACTGAGCACCCTGCACCCAGGGGAGAGGGATAGACCAATCACACACCAGACTGAGCACCCTGCACCCAGGGGAGAGGGATAGACCAATCACACACCAGACTGAGCACCCTGTACCCAGGGGAGAGGGATAGACCAATCACACACCAGACTGAGCACCCTGCACCCAGGGGAGAGGGATAGACCAATCACACACCAGACTGAGCACCCTGTACCCAGGGGAGAGAGATAGACCAATCACACACCAGACTGAGCACCCTGTACCCAGGGGAGAGGGATAGACCAATCACACACCAGACTGAGCACCCTGTACCCAGGGGAGAGGGATAGACCAATCACACACCAGACTGAGCACCCTGCACCCAGGGGAGAGGGATAGACCAATCACACACCAGACTGAGCACCCTGCACCCAGGGGAGAGGGATAGACCAATCACACACCAGACTGAGCACCCTGCACCCAGGGGAGAGGGATAGACCAATCACACACCACACTGAGCACCCTGCACCCAGGGGAGAGGGATAGACCAATCACACACCAGACTGAGCACCCTGCACCCAGGGGAGAGGGATAGACCAATCACACACCAGACTGAGCACCCTGCACCCAGGGGAGAGGGATAGACCAATCACACACCAGACTGAGCACCCTGCATTACAGGGGGCATGCTGGGACTTGTAGTTCCTCATTAATGATTTAGTAACTTACGGTTTCCAGATACACCTCCGGCAGGTGTTTTCCCTTCACTAAGTGGAAGCATTCCTGCTGCTGCCATTCTCTGACTGTCAATGAGCGGTCGATGTGAGCCCAGGCCAACTTTCTCAATCCAAAGACGATGGATACGATGCTCTCCGCCTCCTACAAAGACAACGACTGTCACTATGCATAGAGGAGTGGAGAAGACTGATAATCCGCCCTCTAGTGGTGGGTGTGGAGGAGGCGGTACGACAACTGATGCCCTCTAGTGGTGGGTGTGGAGGAGGCGGTACGACAACTGATGCCCTCTAGTGGTGGGTGTGGAGGAGGCGGTACGACAACTGATGCCCTCTAGTGGTGGGTGTGGAGGAGGCGGTACGACAACTGATGCCCTCTAGTGGTGAGTGTGGAGGAGGTGGCACTACACCTGATGCCCTCTAGTGGTGGGTGTGGAGGAGGCGGTACGACAACTGATGCCCTCTAGTGGTGGGTGTGGAGGAGGCGGTACGACAACTGATGCCCTCTAGTGGTGAGTGTGGAGGAGGTGGCACTACACCTGATGCCCTCTAGTGGTTGGTGTGGAGGAGGCGGTACGACAACTGATGCCCTCTAGTGGTGGGTGTGGAGGAGGCGGTACGACAACTGATGCCCTCTAGTGGTGGGTGTGGAGGAGGCGGTACGACAACTGATGCCCTCTAGTGGTGAGTGTGGGGGGGTTGGTACTACAACTGATGCCCTCTAGTGGTGAGTGTGGGGGAGGTTGGTACTACAACTGATGCCCTCTAGTGGGGGAGTTGGTACTACAACTGATGCCCTCTAGTGGTGAGTGTGGAGAAGGTGGCACTACAACTGATGCCCTCTAGTGGTGAGTGTGGAGGAGGCGGTACTACAACTGATGCCCTCTAGTGGTGAGTGTGGGGGGGTTGGTACTACAACTGATGCCCTCTAGTGGGGGAGTTGGTACTACAACTGATGCCCTCTAGTGGTGAGTGTGGGGGGGGGGGGTTGGTACTACAACTGATGCCCTCTAGTGGGGGAGTTGGTACTACAACTGATGCCCTCTAGTGGTGAGTGTGGAGAAGGTGGCACTGCAACTGATGCCCTCTAGTGGTGGGTGTGGAGGAGGCGGTACTACAACTGATGCCCTCTAGTGGTGAGTGTGGGGGGGTTGGTACTACAACTGATGCCCTCTAGTGGGGGAGTTGGTACTA
This sequence comes from Rana muscosa, assembly GCA_029206835.1. Classification (NCBI taxonomy): domain Eukaryota; kingdom Metazoa; phylum Chordata; class Amphibia; order Anura; family Ranidae; genus Rana; species Rana muscosa. Next base: position 331,908,057 of record CM055128.1, read on the forward strand.
CAACTGATGCCCTCTAGTGGTGAGTGTGGAGAAGGCGGCACTACACCTGATGCCCTCTAGTGGTGGGTGTGGAGGAGGCGGTACGACAACTGATGCCCTCTAGTGGTGGGTGTGGAGGAGGCGGTACTACAACTGATGCCCTCTAGTGGTGAGTGTGGGGGGGTTGGTACTACAACTGATGCCCTCTAGTGGGGGAGTTGGTACTACAACTGATGCCCTCTAGTGGTGAGTGTGGAGAAGGCGGCACTACACCTGATGCCCTCTAGTGGTGGGTGTGGAGGAGGCGGTACTACAACTGATGCCCTCTAGTGGTGAGTGGGGGGGTTGGTACTACAACTGATGCCCTCTAGTGGTGAGTGTGGGGGGTTGGTACTACAACTGATGCCCTCTAGTGGTGAGTGTGGGGGGTTGGTACTACAACTGATGCCCTCTAGTGGTGGGTGTGGGGGAGGCGGCACTACAACTGATGCCCTCTAGTGGTGAGTGTGGGGGTGTTGGCACTACAACTGATGCCCTCTAGTGGTGAGTGTGGGGGAGTTAGTACTACACCTGATGCCCTCTAGTGGTGAGTGTGGGGGATCCGGTACTACACCTGATGCCCTCTAGTGGTGGGTGTGGGGGAGGCGGCACTACAACTGATGCCCTCTAGTGGTGAGTGTGGGGGGGTTGGTACTACAACTGATGCCCTCTAGTGGTAAGTGTGGGGGAGTTAGTACTACACCTGATGCCCTCTAGTGGTGAGTATGGGGGATCCGGTACTACACCTGATGCCCTCTAGTGGTGAGTGTGGGGGAGTTAGTACTACACCTGATGCCCTCTAAGTGGTGAGTATGGGGGATCCGGTACTACACCTGATGCCCTCTAGTGGTGAGTGTGGAGGAGGCGGCACTACAACTGATGCCCTCTAGTGGTGAGTGTGGGGGGGTTGGTACTACACTTGATGCCCTCTAGTGGTGGGTGTGGGGGATCCGGCACTACACATGATGCCCTCTAGTGGTGAGTGTGGGGGAGTTGGTACTACAACTGATGCCCTCTAGTGGTGAGTGTGGGAGAGGCGGCACTACACCTGATGCCCTCTAGTGGTGAGTGAGGGGGATCCGGCACTACACCTGATGCCCTCTAGTGGTGAGTGTGGGGGAGGCGGCACTACAACTGATGCCCTCTAGTGGTGGGTGTGGGGGGATCCGGCACTACGCCTGATGCCCTCTAGTGGTGGGTGTGGGGGAGTTGGCACTACACCTGATGCCCTCTAGTGGTGGGTGTGGGGGATCCGGCACTACAACTGATGCCCTCTAGTGGTGAGAGTGGAGAAGGCGGTAGTACAACTGATGCCCTCTAGTGGTGGATGTGGGGGAACCGGCACTACACCCGATGCCCTCTAGTGGTGGGTGTGGAGGAGGCGGCACTACACCTGATGCCCTCTAGGTGTGGGGGAAATGGTACTACACCTGATGCCCTCTAGTGGTGAGTGTGGGGGATCCGGCACTACACCTGATGCCCTCTAGTGGTGGGTGTGGGGGAGTTGGTACTACACCTGATGCCCTCTAGTGGTGGGTGTGGGGGAGGCGGTACTACACCTGATGCCCTCTAATGGTGGGTGTGGGGGAGGTGGCACTACACCTGATGCCCTCTAATGGTGGGTGTGGGGGAGGCGGCACTACACCTGATGCCCTCTAGTGGTGAGTGTGGGGGATCCGGCACTACACCTGATGCCCTCTAATGGTGGGTGTGGGGGATCCGGCACTACAACTGATGCCCTCTAGTGATGAGTGTGGAGGAGGCGGCACTACACCTGATGCCCTCTAGTGGTGGGTGTGGGGGAGTTTGGTACTACACCTGATGCCCTCTAGTGGTGGGTGTGGGGGAGGCGGCACTACAACTGATGCCCTCTAGTGGTGAGTGTGGAGAAGGCGGCACTACAACTGATGCCCTCTAGTGGTGGGTGTGGAGAAGGCGGCACTACACCTGATGCCCTCTAGTGGTGAGTGTGGAGAAGGCGGCACTACACCTGATGCCCTCTAGTGGTGAGTGTGGAGAAGGCGGCACTACATCTGATGCCCTCTAGTGGTGGGTGTGGGGGAGTTGGTACTACACCAGATGCCCTCTAGTGGTGGGTGTGGGGGAGGCGGCACTACACCAGATGCCCTCTAGTGGTGGGTGTGGAGAAGGCGGCACTACACCTGATGCCCTCTAGTGGTGAGTGTGGAGAAGGCGGCACTACAACTGATGCCCTCTAGTGGTGGGTGTGGAGAAGGCGGCACTACACCTGATGCCCTCTAGTGGTGAGTGTGGAGAAGGCGGCACTACACCTGATGCCCTCTAGTGATGAGTGTGGAGAAGGCGGCACTATAACTGATGCCCTCTAGTGGTGGGTGTGGGGAGTTGGTACTACACCTGATGCCCTCTAGTGGTGAGTGTGGGGGATCCGGCACTACACCTGATGCCCTCTAGTGGTGGGTGTGGGGGAGTTGGCACTACACCTGATGCCCTCTAGTGGTGAGTGTGGGGGATCCGGCACTACACCTGATGCCCTCTAGTGGTGAGTGTGGGGAGTTGGCACTACACCTGATGCCCTCTAGTGGTGAGTGTGGGGGGATCCGGCACTACAACTGATGCCCTCTAGTGGTGAGTGTGGGGGGGTTGGTACTACACCCTGATGCCCTCTAGTGGTGGGTGTGGGGGATCCGGCACTACAACTGATGCCCTCTAGTGGTGGGGGTGGGGGAGTTGGTACTACACCTGATGCCCTCTAGTGGTGAGTGTGGGGGGATCCGGCACTACAACTGATGCCCTCTAGTGGTGGGTGTGTGGGGATCCGGCACTACAACTGATGCCCTCTAGTGGTGGGGGTGGGGGAGTTGGAGTTGGTACTACACCTGATGCCCTCTAGTGGTGAGTGTGGGGAATCTGGCACTACACCTGATGCCCTCTAGTGGTGAGTGTGGGGGATCTGGCACTACACCTGATGCCCTGGCACTACACCTGATGCCCTCTAGTGGTGTGTGTGGGGGATCCGGCACTACAACTGATGCCCTCTAGTGGTGGGGGTGGGGGAGGCGGCACTACAGCTGATGCCCTCTAGTGGTGGGTGTGGGGGATCCGGCACTACACCTGATGCCCTCTAGTGGTGGGTGTGGGGGAGGCGGCACTACACCTGATGCCCTCTAGTGGTGGGTGTGGGGGAGGCGGCACTACACCTGATGCCCTCTAGTGGTGAGTGTGGGGGATCCGGCACTACACCTGATGCCCGCTAGTGGTGGGTGTGGGGGAGGCGGCACTACACCTGATGCCCTCTAGTGGTGGGTGTGGGGGGAGGCGGCACTACACCTGATGCCCTCTAGTGGTGAGTGTGGGGGATCCGGCACTACACCTGATGCCCCGCTAGTGGTGGGTGTGGGGGGAGGCGGCACTACACCTGATGCCCTCTAGTGGTGGGTGTGGAGAAGGCGGCACTACACCTGATGCCCTCTAGTGGTGAGTGTGGAGAAGGCGGCACTACATCTGATGCCCTCTAGTGGTGGGTGTGGGGGAGTTGGTACTACACCAGATGCCCTCTAGTGGTGGGTGTGGGGGAGGCGGCACTACACCAGATGCCCTCTAGTGGTGGGTGTGGAGAAGGCGGCACTACACCTGATGCCCTCTAGTGGTGAGTGTGGAGAAGGCGGCACTACAACTGATGCCCTCTAGTGGTGGGTGTGGAGAAGGCGGCACTACACCTGATGCCCTCTAGTGGTGAGTGTGGAGAAGGCGGCACTACACCTGATGCCCTCTAGTGATGAGTGTGGAGAAGGCGGCACTATAACTGATGCCCTCTAGTGGTGGGTGTGGGGGAGTTGGTACTACACCTGATGCCCTCTAGTGGTGAGTGTGGGGGATCCGGCACTACACCTGATGCCCTCTAGTGGTGGGTGTGGGGGAGTTGGCACTACACCTGATGCCCTCTAGTGGTGAGTGTGGGGGATCCGGCACTACACCTGATGCCCTCTAGTGGTGAGTGTGGGGGGATCCGGCACTACAACTGATGCCCTCTAGTGGTGAGTGTGGGGGGGTTGGTACTACACCTGATGCCCTCTAGTGGTGGGTGTGGGGGGATCC